>ML294432.1:8658-38229 GCA_005239495.1 Nicotiana undulata
TATATATATATATATATATATATATATATATATATATATATATATATATATATATATATATATATATATATCATAAAGTTAATTTACAATTTCTAGACTAAGTAGGAAATCAGCGAGAAAGATGAGTTTGTTTTAGAAATCATTTGGACGAGGAAAAATAATATTTTTCAAATAAAATTCAATATCGAATAGATATAGTATTTAATACATAATTTATTAAGTTAAAACATAATAACAATTCCTTCATATGTAAAATAAAAATCTCAAACGAGTTAAGAAGATTAAGCGGGGGAAGCAATTGAAATAAAATATAATGATTATTAGAAATAGTAGATACTGAAATATACTGCGAGTTCTAACGTAAAGTCACACAAGGTAGCATGATATTAGTTCTTTCTTTTTAAAACACTATCTGATTAATGACTCAGCAGGGCGGGAGGTAATGACTCAACATAGTAAATGCACTTTGAAAATCAATTCACCAGAATAATAGTGTTAGGAAAAGAGCTCAGAAAATGACGGCAAAACAAGAATGTCAATTATAAAGACTAAATTCACAAAAGACAGTGAAAACTGGAGAATACAAATTCTCATAATTTAATACGAAGGCACTAAAGCCAATACAAAATACATAACTATATTGCCGCGTGCAACCCGATCCCACCATATAATAAACAATATCATAATTCACCTTTATTTCACTTGTTGCGGCGTGCAATCCGATCCCACCATACAATAAACATCTATATCATAACAATAAACATAATATGTTGCGGCGTGCAACGCGATCCCACCATATAATATCAATATCGTATTTCACCCTTATTTCATCATAATAATCCACCCTTATTTTATCTGTTGCAGCGCAACTCGATCCCATCATTCAATAAACAATATTACAATTTAAATATCCTACCTTATTCCACCACCTCCATTATTTCACCTCTTGCGGTGTGCAACCCGATCCCCCGTGCAATAATATAATTCAGCAACAACAATTTAACAACTCAATTACAAGAATTTCTACAACCAAGAGTATAAGTACACGACAATAACACAACTACGTAAAAATCAAAGGAATACAACAACCTTTACAAGAAAACAAGACATGTAAGGCACATGATAACTATACATGTATTCACAACAAATTGAACACATAGCATATACGCACATAGTCATAGAACAACTCTGTAGTTAAGAGGTAACAAGATAATAATGAAGGCAAAGACTGCAACCAAGGCATACAAGGGCCAAATAACAGATAAGAGGAAAATAAGGACTAACCACATCATATAGAGCATGTAAGAGTAGTCTAACAACGAGATACCACATATTATGACAATTTAATCAAAAGTATGGAAAGAGGCTAGACAATCTAAACCGATAAATACCACATATAGACTGTGTACCCACTCGTCACCTTGCGTACATGTCTTTCATATAAAAATATAACAAAATTAACTTAATTCCTAAGGGGTGGTTTGCCCCACACAAAGTTAGACAAGATATTTACTTCAAAGAAGACAACCTGACACTCTAAAATGGACCCCTTGGGTGAAAAGACCCCCGAACGACTCAAATCTAATAAAAATAATTTCAAAACACAAATAAAACTCATAAGGGACTATTCTGGATCATAAAGTTTCAATCTTTACAAAAATCTAGAAATCTATCCCAAAAGTCGACCCCCGGGCCAGCACCTCGGAACCCGATAAATTTTACAAAATCCGAATACCCATTCGGATACGAGTTCAACCATACTAAATTATCAAATTTTGATACTATTTCGTCCCTCAAATCATGATTTTTCATTTTGAAATTTTTCTTCAAAAACCAACATTTCTCTCAACTCAAACCACAAATTAAATGGTAAAAAGAAAGATAAATCATGGAATATATTAAATTCTAGGTGAAGAAAACTTACCCAATCATTTTGCTTGAAACCTCCACAAAGAATTGCTCAAAATCGAGCTATACAAGTCAAAATATGATAAAAATGGTCTAACCCTCGATTTGGAAATATATTATGCCTGCCCAGGTATTTGTACATAGCGATCGCGGGAGAAATGATACAATCGCGTAGAAGCAAAATGCCTACTGTCCAAATGTGATACGTGATCGCGAAGGGTCTTATGCGATCGCGTAGTGTCAAAATTATCTACTGCCCAAAGCCACACTTCGTGATCGCGAAGCAGAAGATGCAATCGCGTTAAGGAATAATTTGATGCCCAAAATAAAAGAACTATGTGAACGCGGACAGAGAAGGTGCAAATGCGAAAGAGGAGTAAACAGACTTTCGCGATCGCGAACAAGGTCATGCGAACACGATGAAAAATTAATTCCTCCTCCAAAACTACTCTTCGCGAACGCAGAGGAGTATACGCGAACGCAAAGAAGAAACCCGTAACAGCAGTTCAAAATAGGAGAAAAATGGTCTGTAGCCCACCTGGAACACACCAGAGGCCCCCGAGACCCGTCTAAACACATAAACAAGCTCTATAACCTAACACGGACTCGCTCGGGGTCTCAAATCATATCAAACAATTCCAAAAATGCAAATTGCGCCATGAATCGAACTATGAACTTCCAAATCTTCTAACTTTGAAAACTCGTGTTGAAACCAATCAAACTAACCCGGAATGATGCCAAACTTTGCAGACCTGTCCCAAATGACAAGACGGAAGATGTTCCAACTCTCGAAATCGCATTCTGACACCGATATCACAAAAGTCAACTATGGGTCAAGCGTTTCCATTTTCCAAACTTCAACTTTTTCAACTTTCGCCGAATTACCTCAAATTACTCTACGGACCTCCAAATTCAAATCCATAGGCATGCCTAAGTTCAAAATCACCATATGAAGCTACTGACATCATACAAAACTCATTCTGGAGCCGTTTATAGAAAAGTCAAATTTCGATCAAATTCTCACCGCTTAAGCTTCCAAACTAGATTACTTCTTCCCATTCGACATTGAATCATCCAGTAACTGAATTTAACCATGCACCCAAGTCGATACACATAATATGAAGCTGCTCGTTACCTCAGACTCCCAAACCGGACGCAATAGCTCAAAACGACCAATCGGGTCGTTACACTTTCATTTCAACAAAATGACGTAGTAAAAAGTATTTTCTTTTATTTCAACAAAAAGAGTATTTTCTTTTCATGATGTAGAAAAAGTATTTTCTTTCATTTCAACAAAATGAGTATTTTATTTTCATGTCATAGAAATAGTACTTTCTTTTTCAACCAAAAAAAGAGTATTTTTTTTAGTTATGCAGTACAAATTTCAACATTATTTTTTGTGTAAAAAGTGATGCGACACGTTAGTTCCTTTGGGTTTGTATGAATTTTTAGAAGAATAATTAAATTATTGAAGAAAAAAGAATCATGGAAATGTTGGGGGGGGGGGGGGGGGTGGGGGGAAGGGGGTGAGGAGAGTAGCATAAAAAAAATAATTTTTTAAAAGATATTTTCTATTCTCTAATCAAACACTAGAAAATATTTTTCTAAAAAAAGTGAAAACTCACCAACTAAACAAGGAAAAATAAGTGATAGGATCACTCATTTCCATGAAAATATTTTCTAGAAAAATATTTTCCTTTGTACCAAACACACCCTTAATTTCCGCTCCTTTTGGTTTTCTGTTAATACATCCAACTCTTCAACCATTTTGCATAATAGAATTTGGAGAGTAAGAAGACATAGAAAAAATAAAAAAAATTGAAGCCTACAACATTAATTCATATACAATTGGTAATTATGTATAAGATATACAATTAAATAAGACCCCCTCTAATAATGGTAATTAGGGTTTTCATATAGTATAGACAGGTGAAAATTCCAAATTAAAAATATAGGATACTTATATTGATCTAGTTTAAGCATACATATCCCATCTGTCTCATTTTACATGAGAATATTTGATAGGGCATGAAGTCTAGGAACGAAAGCAATTTTTTGGAACTTATGGACTTAAAATATATTATGAGATTTTGTGGTTGTGAGCTATTAAGATTTAAGACATGCCATCAAAGTTGGAATGTGATTTAAATTAAATTATTCTTAAATATAAGAATAAATCTTTTTTTTCTGACGAACTAATTAAAAAAATAGTGCCACTATGCCACATATAGGAAACGGAAGGAATAAGTTTTTGAACAACAAATAATTAAAGTAAAATTTCAGGCAATAGAAATAATTCCAAGATCAATAGAAATATGTGTGTTTCAGTGAATTTCCTCCATATATGTGTGAAATAGAGTCCGACCATAAGGGGTGTACTTAGGGCCCACTAGGGCAAAGCACAATAATTTAAAATTACTGTAATCCTAGTATTCTCTGTATAAATATATTAATTGTGTACAATAAAAATACACTCTCTGCAGTATTTTTGTATGCCTAGTCTTCTCATAAAGTCATACTAAGGTTTATACTGTGATATAGGGGTTGCTCCTTCAACCACCACCGACTAGTGATTCCAGCTGCAGTTTATCTGTCTTTCGCTTCCGCTTCACGAATAACAAGTAAGTTCTCGTTCAGAAATCGAAATTGGAATAGTATTTCGACTATCGGGACAAATGGGAAATAGAGAAAATGGCGTGTGGACATGAAGCAGATGAAGGAGAAAATCTCTGGACTTTTTTCTCATTAGTGTAAAATGAATGACTGTACAAGTATTTTTAAAGTGGGACTAACTAAGTCTAACTAAGATTTGGGCTAACTAATTACATAACTAGTAAAAGAAACAAACCAGATATCACTGTCCGAGAGTCAGGACAGACAGCCCAATCGCTGTCACAAAAAGCCTGCAACTTGAAATCAGAATTAGTAGACATGAAAAGACCTTGCCCGACAGTCCCCTTAACATAGCGGAGTACCTGCAAGGCAGCTTGGAAATGGCTCTCACAAGGTGAGTGCATAAACTGACTAAGAAGTTGAACTGAGTAAGATAAATCAGGCCTAGTGTTAGTAAGGAAGTTTAGCTTCCCAACCAACCTACGATATACACGAGGATTAGACAAAGGATTCCCAGCAGTAAAAGTTAACTTGAAAGGCACAGAAAAAGGAGCGGAAACTGGAGAAAGATCATGAGAAGAAAATTTAGTTAGCATATCAAGAGCAAATTTACGTTGCGTAATGATAACACCGACAGATTCTCGAAGAACTTCTATACCAAGAAAGTAATGCATGATACCCAAATCTTTGATACGAAACTTTTGATCCAAAAATGATTTAAGAGAAGTTATATCGGTAGTGTTATTTTGTTGGGATCAGACTGGGTTTGTTGTTTTTGTTGTATCTCGGTGGTGTCATTTCCAGTTACCAAAATATCATCAACATAAATCGCCACAATAAAAATAGAAGAGGAAGAATGCTTCAGAAAGAGAGAATAGTCATTTCTGGAGACAACATAACCCCTAGAGCACAAAGCATCAGACAACTTAGAATACCACTGTCTAGATGCTTGTTTGAGGCCATATAAGGATTTTCCAAGTTTGCAAACCATAGAAGGATCGAGTACAATCATGCCTTGGAGTATTTTCATATAGACTTCTTCCTCAAGATCCCCGTGTAAAAAGGCATTATTAACGTCAAGTTAGAACATATCCCAACCCTCTTTAACAGCTAGTGCAATAACACTCCTACTGGTGGTCATCTTGACCACGGGGGAAAAAGTATCAGTGTAATCAATACCCTCTTTTTGGGTGTCTCCCCTTACCACTAGCCTTGCTTTAAATCTCTCAATACTACCATCCACCATGTGCTTGATTTTATAGACCCACTTATTACCAATCGGCTTCTTGCCAGCAGGAAAAGGCACAATGGTCCAGGTTTGATTGGCTTCAACAGCTTCAAACTCTTTAAGCAGGTTTCTTTCCATGCTAGATGTAAAACAGCCTGGTGAAAACTAGTGGGTTCCTGAACAATGTTCAGATTCTTTACTAAAACTGATTCAGTGAAGACAGAGAACTCAGGCAAAGATTCTTAGGGAATGAGGAAGTATTAGTTAAGGTAGAAATTGGCGAAGAAGAAGCTGCAGCACATACATAATCTTGCAAATGAGGAGGAGGATTATGTGGTCTACTTGATCTTCTAAAAGGATTGGAGGGGAGGAAGAAGTGGCAGGGGAGGAAGTAGAAGTGTCAGGACATGAGGAAGTGAGAGGAGAGGAAGTAGGAGGAGAAGAAAGAATGGGAGGTGAAGAATAGGCAGAGTCATAAGTACCTTCAGAATCATAAACATTACCACCATTAACAGTAGAAACTTCACCAACATCGATATCAATATGCATTGAGTTGGGGATAGAAGGAAAATAGGATGGAGAAGAATAAGAATGGGCTAAAGTGTAAGAAAAAATTATTCATGAAACACAACATCTCTAGAAATAAAAACTTTCTTAGTGTGAAGGTCAAGCACCTTATAACCTTTCCTGCCAAATGGGTAGTCAAGAAAGACACATGTTGTTGCTCGAGGATGAAATTTATCCCTTAGTTGTTTAGGAGTTGTGGTATAGCACAAACACCCAAAATCTTTGAGGTGAGAATAACAGGGAGAAGATACAAATAAAAGCTCATGGGGGGATTTACCATGCAAAACAGAAAGAGGGAATCTATTCACTAAGTAAGTGGCACAAAGCAAACAGTCACCACAAAAAGAAGTTGGCAAGCCAGATTGGAACAAAAGTATCCTAGTTGTCTATAAAAGATGCTTGTGTTTCCTTTCGACGACTCTATTCTGTTGTGGGCTGTGAGACAAGAAGTTTGGTGAATAATTCCCTTTGAAGCCAGAAAGGCAGAATTCTCATGACTGGACCCTAACTCAAATGCATTGTTTGGCCTCAGAATCTTAACCTTCGCACCAAATTGTGTTTCCACCATAGAAAAAAAAGCTTTCAAAATGTTGAAAGCATTACCTTTGCAACTCAAAAGAGAGTCCAAGTAACTCTGCTATAATCATCAACCACCGTGAGAAAGTACTTATGACCAGAATATGTAGCGGTGTGATAGGGACCCCAAGTATTAATATGAACTAGATCAAAAATAGCTTTGCAAGAAATAGAACTGTGAGGAAAAGATAGTCTTTGTTGTCTAGCCATTGGAAAAATATTTCAAATAAAAGGTCTTTAGTGCAACTAGGAAAAGATAAATTGGGAATCTTTTGCAACTTAGAAAATGGAATATGACTAAGTCTATGATGCCAAAGTTGAATATCTTTATTGATTGAAATAGAAACATTACAAGCATAATTATTGATGGTATTTATAGGTGCAGAATATGGAACAGAATCACTCATGGTATTTACAATTTTAGGAATATGAGTGATAATACAAGTATGTTGATGGCTGGTAGAATTTTCAAGCATAGAATTGTCCAGTACATAGAGACCTTCAAATAGTCTACTAAGAGCCAATGACCTCTTCAAAGAAAGGCCCTGCAGCAGAAGACATGAATCCGGTGTAAAAATAACATTAGCTTGTAAGTGAGAACACAACTTATGCACTGAAAGTAAGTTGTATTTGAAGCTGGGTACAAAAAGAACAATTGTTAAAGTGATAGAGGAGGTTAAAGCTAGTGATCATGTACAGGTAATCTTAACCTTATACCCATTAGGAAGGGTAATGAGATATGGAACTGATAGAACATGTAGATTAGAAAGAAAGGACTTGTTTGAGGTCATGTGTTCTGTTGCCCCAGAATCTATAATCCAGTAATCAGTATAAAGTTTAGAATTAAGACAAATACAAGAACCAGAACTAGCATGAAAAACATAAGGTATTTTACCAGCAAAATGTGCAGAAGTAGTCAAAGGTTCATGAGACACAGGTTGTTTTTACGGATTAACATGAGCCTGATGCATCACTGAGACCAAATCTTGCAATTGTTGAAAGTGTTGTGGTGTGAAAGTACCACTGGAAGAAGAGAAAATTTGTCGGGGAGCATCATTATACTGGTTAGTATAACCAACATGAGGTGAACTCCCAGTCTGAACAGAAGTAGCCATTATACGCTTGTTCTTGGTGAACTTAAAATCTGAAGGGAAGCCATTCAACCTATAGCATTTGTCGATAGTATGACCAGATTCTTTTACAGTATTTACATGACACATTAGAGTTCTTCAGGCCAAACAAGTTGAGTTTAGAAGGAAATTTTTGTCCACCAAAAGAAGCAGATAGAGAAGCAGACTCAGGAACAATATAAGAGATAGATTGTACTTCAGATTGTGTCTCATCTCGGAGAAGCATAGAATATGCTTGGCTGATGCTAGGAATAGGTTTCATCATAGTGATATTTCTCATTGCTCCACTATAACTATCATTAAGTCCCATCAAGAGTTGGTTAAGCCTCTGAGTTTCTTTCTCCTTCAGTAATTTTTCTTTTACTCCACATTGACACCACAAGTGCATCCCGAGTCATTGTTTAGTGAATCTAATTCATCCCATTTCTTGTTAATTTTTGTATAATAAGACTTAATATCAAGAGATCCCTGAGTTAAAGCACTGAGCTCTTTCTGTACTTGATAAACTCGTGCTCCATTTGACTGACCGAATCGCTTATTAAGTTCATCCCAAATTAATAGGCATACTTGAAATATATGAAACTGTCATAAATGTCATGAACCAAAGAGCTAAGAAACCAACTATATACCATTAGGTTGCATCGTTCCCATTGCTTGAGGAGAGGCGAGTTTATGGGTGGTTTGACACAAGAACCATCAATAAAACCGAGTTTATTCTTTGCCCCAAGGCAATATATGCACCACGACTCCATGCCCCAAAACCGGTACCATTGAAACATACAGGGACAATCATAGTGCCAGGATCGTCAGAAGGATTGAGATAGATCTCATGAGTTGGATTATTGAAATTTGACGGGTCACACGAAGAGACATTAGAAGGTCCAGAAGATACTGAATTATCGCCCATCGCTACCACAAACAGGATGAGGAAAAGAGAGAATTTACCGAAAATTGAGGGGGGAAAATACAGCGAAATTATCGTCAAAACCACGAAAATCGCAATCGAACTTCCAAGCTTGTTGAAGAACTGAAAATTACAGCTCAAAGCTTGAGATTCACAGCGAAAATCCTCAAATGTGGAGAAAAATCTCAAAAAATGACGAAGTCAGAAAAACTCCGACGAAAATTAGGGTTTCTGAAAATTCTCAAAGAACACCTTGATACAAAGCTAAAAAACGAGACGAGATGCAAAAATCAAAGGATATACTCTGATACCATATTAGAAATCAGAATCGAAACTGGAATCCATGAGAATTCTGACTATCGGGACAAATGGGAAACAAAGAAAATGGCGTGTGAGGCATGAAGCAGATGAAGGAGAAAATCTCTGGACTTTTTTCTCATTAGTGTAAAATGAATGACTGTACAAGTATTTATAAAGTGGACCTAGCTAAGTCTAACTAAGATTTGGACTAACTAACTACATAACTGATAAAAGAAACAAAGCAGATAAATAAAATGGCACAAATACAACTCAACAAGCTTCAAACTCCAATGGTGACGGCGTAGTAGATTAATAAAAAATTAAAAGAGCGAAAAGAGTCTTTTCTTTTTCAAATAAAAAAAAGGTTTGGCGCTTTGTGCTACATGGTTGGCGGTTGTAAGATCTTAAGGGAAGAAGATGATGAAATTCGTTTTTTTTTATTCCAAGTAAAAATAGATTGTTAAATTTTTTTTGTTAATTAAAAAAAATGAAGGAGGAAATATGGAGTTTGGCACTCCAAACTGGTGACAGCGCAAGAACGGGAAAGAAGAATGAAGTTCTTCTCTATTTAACCTTAAATATTCTTTTATAAAAATTAAAAAAAATAAAATAAAAATAAAAAAAAAAAAAAGAAGAAGAAAGCACGTAATATTGGACTTTCTTGAATTACTTGTGTGCGGTCAAAATCGTAAAAATTGTACGGGGCGCCTTATTTGGTCGCCCCCATTTAACCTATACTCATTTTTTTTTAAATTTTAATTTGTACCCACTAACTTCAGCTCCCTTTCTTCTCCTCCTCAACTTCAACTCAGAAGGTTGAAGTTCGCCAGTTACAAACAAAAACTTCAGCTCTAGACCTGAAGTTCGACAGTTACAAAATAAAAATTTCAGCTCTAGCCAGTTACAAAACAAAAACTTCAGCTCTAGAGCTGAAGTTCACCAGTTACAAAAACAAAAAATTTGCCAGTTACAAAAACAAAAACTTCAGCAATTACAAACAAAAACTTTAGCAAATAGAGAGCAAAACTTCAGCTACTATGCTTAAGTTCAGCAATTACAAACAAAAACTTCAGCACACTTGGCTCAGCATACTTGCTACTTCAGTCCCGTCTACTAGAATGCTGAAGTTTTGCGTGATTGTCTTTGCTACTTCAACCCCGTATGCTGAAGTTACACGAACAAGTGGGTACGCTTGCAAATTTTTTTGCAAAGTGGACACAAGTTAAAACGTGACCCAAAAAACGAGTATAGATACAAATACCCCGTCAAAATCCGTTATGAAAAGCCTTTAATTTAAAAATAAAAGAGAAAGGGCTAAGGAATTGCTGACAGCATTAACAAATTAAGCTAAAGGCCCATTTTGTTTTTTAAAATAAAAGGCTTTATTAGTTTATAGGTCATGGGTTAAGGGTCCTCTTATAATTGGTCTGGATTTTTTTTTTTGGATGGCATACTTAAGACAATGGGCTAAAGGTCCACTTTCGTGTGTCTTGTTTAATTTTATTTTTATAATGGCCTGACTAAAAAATTTTAACTAAGTTTTTTTTATAAATTCCATATTTCAATAATTAGTCATACGGACTTAATTTTCAGAATATAAATTTAATATTGTATTCTTTTATGAAAATTATAATAATTTTATTATCCAATTGCTGGAGATGTTAATTAGTTTAATATTAAACTTGCTTGCTAATTTGCTTAACATGCTTGAATGTTAATTACTTTAACATTAAATTTATTGTAAATTAGTTTAGCACATGCTTTATATTAATTTGTTAACCATGAAATCTATTAAATAATTTAATATTAAAATTACTTGTTAATTTATTTAACATGTATAATATATTATTTAGTTTAACATTAAAGTACATACTAGGTAAATTTGTATAGCATATAATAAAACTTAATTAGTTTGACACTAATTTTATTTGCATGCAAATATAAGTTATTTGTTAACTAATGATCAATATGAAAATTTAAAATCACGATAGATAATTATATTGTCTTAAACATGATTAAGACGCTTATGTAGATATTTGAATAAGTTAATTTTCATAATATTTTAATTCTTGGACCATGATTGGGAACATAGTGAACTTTGTCATAATATGTATGTATGTTGAACATCGTGCTTTGCGTTATTTTCTTATTTTTACAAGTTTCTCATCATATTTTTTATTTGCTTAAATAATGACTACTGCTTCCAAAAACATTGTTATTGAGCTCAATAAAGGGTTGAAACCAATGGTGATAACTATGAAGCCTGAAGCTTGAAAGTCCAATATGTGCTAGAGGAGCAAAAGGCTCTGGAGGCCACTAACAATGTCATGAATAAACATGAGGAAAGCAACACTGTCAGCATAGGCATGAGCGTAAAGCCTATGACAGTTGAAAGAAAAAGAACTCCATTACTCGCATTACGTTGTTGAGCACCTTGGATGATGACATCCTAAGGGAGTTTAAGGATCACTAAAGGGTTATAGATCTTTGGAATGCTTTGAGAAAAATGTTTGGTATATGTTTCACTGCAGGGCTGCGATCCTTAATGATCAAATTTGATTCATATGACAAACGCCCAGATAAATCAGTGAAAACACATCTGAGGAAAATGACAAATATGATTGGGGTGTTGAAAAATGCCAGTAATGTGTTAAATCCAAGTTGTCATACACTATTTACCTAGTTCTTGGGATCATATGAAAATGCATTTGACCTACAATGAGCAAATCACAACTCTAGAAGATGTCCGAAGGCATCTTGAGTTAGAGGAAGAACAACTTGAGGCTGCAAAGCCAATAGGTGAGTTGCACATGGAAAAAACCTACAAATCAAGAGTGATTCAAAGAAAAGTAACTGGGAAAAGAAGAGAGGATCGCCTCAAGCTTAGCCAGCTAAAAGGTCAAAGATTGAAAAAGGCAACAACGGACATCTCAAACGTGTAAAGTTGCTAAAGTGAAGTTATAATTGTGTCAAAAAGGGTCATTATGCTAGAGATTGCTTTGAGCCTCCTAGAAAGGTATTTCATGATGCTCGAATTAGTGAAGATTGTGTTTCTAGTTTTGTTTATCTAACTAAATCCAATCCTTTGTGGATTGTAGACTCATGAGCAACAAACCACATAGCTTGGGAACGCAGTGCTTTTATTGAATTTCGGCGAGTTCCATGTAGAGAAAAATGGATTTATGAGGGCAAAACTAATGTTATTGTAATGACCCAACTGGTCATTTTGCTTTTTATAACTCTATTCCCCTAAATAGGACTTTTTGTATGAGCTTTCTCTATTTTATGACTTGTGGGGATGGTTCGTTCGGAATCTGGAAGGATTCGGGTTGAAATTCGAACACTTGGTTCCTTAAGGTTGGCCAAAAAGGATAAGTTGGACTTCGACTAATGTTTTGAGTAAACGACCTCGGAATCGGGATTTGACGGTTCCAGTAGATTTGCATGATGATTTTGTATTTAGGCGTATATTCGGATCGGATTTTGGATGACCCGGGAGTGTTTCGGCGCATAATAGTGAAAGTTAGCTCTTTGAAGGGTTTAAAGTTTTTAAAATTTGGTTTAGAATACGTTTTGGTGTTAACGAGGTCCAATTGGAATTTCAAGACCTAGAATAGTTCCGTATGGTAATTTAAGACTTGCCCCCAAATTAGTGTCATTCCGAGTAGTCTAAGTATGATTCTGCGCATTTGGAGCAATTTGTAAACTTGAAGTTCATAACTTGATTCGCTATGGTTTTGGGGTGTGATTCTTGGTTTTGTTGTTGTTTTACGTGTTCGAGAGTTCGAGTAAGTCCGTATCATATTTATGGACTTGTTGTTGCATTTGGACGGGATCCCGAGTGGCTCAGGGGAGTTTCGGACCACCTGGGGCTGAGTTAAGAAAATCATAAATTCCATTTCTGGTTTCCTTCTTCAAGAACACAAAAGGACCCACGCGTTCGTGATGAAGGATTTGTGTCACGACCTAATTTCTCCTACAGGTCGTGATGGCGTCCGATGTTACTGCTAGGCAAGCCAATAGTGAACTAACTCTGTGATCATTTCTTTTAGAAATATTGAAATAGTTGGTTTTTAGTCTGTACTTAAATCGGAAGTAAGAATTTAAAAAAATAAGAGAGTAAACATTTGAAATCAAGAGAAATAAGTAGTATAACTCAAAATCAATAAGTGTCTACTAGCATAAATCACCATGATCGGGTGTCACAAGTGTATGGGCTATTAGTAGAATATGCAAAATATTTCTACTCTATTATCTGGAATGAAATAGACAGAACAATAAGAAAAGAAAGACTTCGGCTGCTATAGAACGACTCGGAAGGCAGCTCACCGTGTAGTCTCGTAACAAGGATCAAGTATGCGCCGTCAGACTGGTATACAGATGTATCTGCCTCAGATCCTGAACATTCAGTGCAGAAGTATATCATGAGTACATAAACAATATGTACCCAATAAGTACCCAGTCTAACCTAGAAGAAGTAGTGAAGAGGGGTCGACTTTGACACTTACTATGGGCTAACAATAATATGTCAAAATTACAATTAAGCATGGATTACATGAATAATACTGAAAAATCAATACCATTCCTTTCACAAATATTAAGTCCTGGATTTATTTTCATCATTTAACAATTTATATCTCAAGCCACTGAAGAAATATCAATTATAAATGGTCCCAAAGATTTAACACACGCAATTAATACCGAGGTCGTACGACCCGATCCAATAAAAGAATATTTAAATTGTGCATTACCGAGGGTAGAACGACACGAACCATAGATGCATCTATCTGCTACCGAGGCGTTAGACCCGCTTCACGAATAGAAAATATACTTTATAATAGCCAATTCAAGATTTATTAAGAGGCAATTAATTAAAGAAGCACCAATGCTTAATAACAGTCAAGTGACCCATCCACAAATTCAAGTAAGTGAAATTTAACCTTTCACAATTCCTTTATCAAGTTTCAGTATGACTTTAGCAATTAAGTTAAAGGGTAGGGTGCAAACATTGTAAGTATAGCATGATATGAGTCCTAGACTACTCGGATAATAGTATAATTAGTAGACACATACGGACTCTCGTCACCTCAAGCGTACGTAGCCCACACAAATAGAGGCACATATTAATCAATTCACTTATGGGGTTAATTCCTTCTCATGAAGTTAGAAAAGAGACTTAACTCGTCTCAAAGCCTACTTTCAGGTCCAAGATAGTGCTCAAACCCTCAATTTGGTGCCAAATCACTCGAAACTAGTCAAATGTTATATAAAGTGATCAGTACATGTTCAAAAGTTCATATTCTAACTATTAAAGTGACTACCCAACCTAAATGTAGGATTTCTAAAATTTACCCCCGGGCCCACGTGCTCAGATTTCGAATATTATCGAAAAAAGTTGTTACCCATGACCTCATGAACTCAAATATATGACTTTCACTAAAATCCATATCAAATTTACATGTTGAAATCCCCCTTTTTAAAGCTCCAAAATCGCCCCAAGTGTGTGAAAAATTAGAGGAAAATAAGTCCCGTTTTTAAAATGTTTCTGCCCAGGGATCCTTATACGCGATCACGGCCAAGCACACGCGATCGCGAAGGCAAAGTCCTGAGGAGCCCAGAAATTCTATACGCGAACGCGGAGCCAGGCACGCGAACGCAAAGGGAAACAGGGGTGACCAAGGCCCAGGCTTCTATGCGAACCCAACCCTTCAACCGCGAATGCGAACGCCAAAGGGCCTAGGCCTCCGTGAATGCGACCCCTGCCTACAAATATGCGAAATGCAAATGCCCCCTGCCCCAGTCCCCAAAATCTTTCTATGCGAACACGAGGGTCCTTCCGCGTTCGCGTAGAAGGAAAGCAGAACTGGAGATTTCTTGTTTTTCCTACTTTGCTCTGGGTGGTCCAAAACATACCCGAGCCACTAGGGACCCCGTCCAACAACTCCAACAAGTTTATAAACATAATACAGACCAGCTCGAAGTCTCGAAACCGTAAAACAACAACAAAACCAAGATTCACACCCAAAACCAAATTAAATCAATATATGAACTTCAAGTTTTCAAATCGCTCCGAACGCGCCGAATCATACTTAGGCTACTCAGAATGACACCAAATTTTGTTTGCAAGTCAAAAATCACCATACAGAACTATTCCTTGCTTCGGAATTCCATTTAGATCTCGATATCACCAAAACCTACATCCAACAAAATTTAAAGAACTTCAAAACATTCAGAGAACCAACTTTCACTATTACACGTCGGAACGCTCCCGGGTCATTCAAAACCTGATCCGAACATACGACCAAGTCTGGAATCATCATACGAACCTATTAGAACCGTCAAATCCCGATTTCGCGGTCGTTACACAAAACGTTGACCAAGTCAAACTTAGCCTTTTTAGCCAACCTTAAGGAACCAAGTGTTACAATTTCAACCTGAAACCTTCTTAATCCCAAACAGCCGCAAGTCATAAAACAGTAAAAGCACATATGGGGAGTATTATTAGGGGAACGGGGTTCTAAAAAGCAAAATGACCGATCGGGTCGTTATATTCTCCACCTCTTAAACAAACGTTCGTCCTCGAAGGGGGTATAGAATCATACCTGGAGTGCTGAATAAGTGTGGATAACTGCTCCGAATGTCCTCCTCGGACTCCCAAGTCGCCTCCTCGGCTGGTTAGCCCCTCCACTGAACCTTTACCGTGGAAATCCTCTTGGACCTCAGCTGGCCAACCTGCCTATCAACAATGGCAACTGGCACCTCATCAAAACACAGGCTCTCATCTAGCTGAATCGTGCTGAAGTCTAACACATGTGACAGGTCGACATGATATCCCCAGAGCATAGACATGTGGAAAACCGGATGAACTCCCGATAGACTGGAAGGCAAAGCAAGCTCATAAGAAACCTCTCCAACTCATCTCAACACCTCAAATGGGACTATAAACATTGGGCTCAACTTGACCCTTTTCCCGAACCTCAAAATCCCCTTCATCGGCGAGACTTTCAAGAGAACCATATCGCCCACCATAAATGATACATCACGCACCTTCTGATCCGAGTAACTCTTCTCTCTGGATTGAGCTGTGCGGAGTCGCTCCTGTATTAACTTTACCTTTTCCAAGGCATCCTTCACCAAATCAGTACCATATAATGTAGCCTCACCGGGCTCTAACCAACCGATGGAAGAATGACATCCTCGACCATATAAAGCCTCAAACGGATCCATCTCGACGCTGGACTGATAATTGTTGTTGTAAGCAAATTTGGACAAGGGCAAGAATCGATCCCACTTCCCTCCAAAGTCACTCACACATGCTCTGAGCATGTCCTCCAAGATCTAAAATTTCCGCTCTGACTGCCCAATGGTCTGTGGATGTAATGTTGTACTGAGCTCTACACGGGTCCCCAACTCACTCTGTACTGCTCTCTAGAAATGCAAAGTAAACCGAGGGCCTCTGTCTGATATGACATAAATAGGCACACCATGCAACCAAACTATCTCCTGAATATAAATCTGGGCCAACCTCTTTGAAGTATACGTAGTCACAACTGGGATGAAGTGTGTTGACTTGGTCAATCTTTCGACAATAACCCAAGCTGCATGAAACTTCTGCAAGGTCTGCGACAAGCCAACTACGACGTCCATTGTAATGCTCTTCCATTTCCACTCTGGTATAGTCATCTGCTAGAGTAGGCCACATGGACTCTGGTGCACATACGTAACCTTCTAGCAATTTAGGCATCTAGCTACATACTCAATTATGTCTTTCATCATCCGCCGCCACCAATAATTCTTCCTCAGGTCGCAATACATCTTCGTAGCACCTGGATGAATGGAATACCGAGAACTGTGTGCCTCCTCTAGAATCCTCTCCCACAAACTATCGACATTAGGAACACATAGACGACCCTGAGTTGCAGAACACCATCCTCGCTGATAGAAACCTCCTTCGATCCACCTTGTAGTACTGTCTCTCTGAGAACCAACAAGTGCAGATCATAAAACTGTCGAGCCTAGATCTGCTCCAATAGTGAAGACTGGGCAACAACGCATGCATGAATTCGGTTGGGCTCTGAAATACCCAACCTCATAAGTTTGTTAGTCAAGGACTAAATGTTCAAAGCTAGTGGCCTCTCCTCTGCTTCAATGAATGCCAAGATACCGTACTCTCTGCCTTTCTGCTCAAGGCATCTGCGACTACATTCGCCTTGCCCAGATAATAAAGAATGGTGATATCATAATCCTTCAGTAACTCAACCCATTTGTGCTGCCTCAAATTGAGATCCCTTTGCTTGAACAAATGTTGCAAGCTGCGATGATTAGTGTAAACCTCACAGGACACCCCATAAAGATAATGCCTCCAGAACTTAAGAGCATGAACAATCATGGCCAACTCCAAATTGTGCACATGTTAATTCTTCTCATGGATCTTCAGTTGACGTGAAACATATGAAATAACTCTCCCTTCTTGCATAAATACACATCCCAAACCGAGGCGTGAAGCATCACAATACACAGTATACATCCTCAAACCAGAAGGAAACACTAGAACTAGTGTTGTAGTCAAAGCTGTTTTAAGCTTCTGAAAGCTTGCCTCGCAATCATCTGACCAACGGAACGGAGCACCCTTCTAGGTCAATCTTGTCAAAGGTGTTGAAATAGATGAGAAGCTCTCCAAAAATCGGCGATAATAACCTGCTAACCCCAAGAAGCTCCTGATCTCAGTCGTCATAGAAGGACGAGGCCAACTTTGAACTGCCTCAATATTCTTAGGATCCACCTTAATACCCTCGCTTGATATAACTTGCCCCAAGAATTCTACAAAATCTTGCCAAAACTCAAACTTGGAGAACTTAGCATATAGCTTCTGTTCCCGCAAGGTGTAAAGCACCCCTATCAAATGCGGCTCGTGCTCCTCCATGTTGCACGAATAGTTCAATACGTCATCAATGAAGAAAATGACGAACGAATCAATATATGGCATGAACACCATGTTCATCAGATCCATAAACGTCGTTGGGGCATTAGTCATGCCGAAGGACATTACTAGAAACTCATAATGGCCAAATCCAGTACGGAAAGCAGTCTTCGGAACATCTAATTCCCAAATCTTCAACTGATGGTAACTTGATCTCAAGTCGATCTTAGAGAACACACTAGCACCCAACAACTGAAACAAATCATCAATACGCAGTAACGGGTACTCATTCTTAATGGTAACTTTGTTCAACTGGCGGTAATCAATTCACATCAGCATAGTCCCATCTTTCTTCTTCAAAAATAACACTGGTGCACCCCATGGTGATACACTCGGCCTGACAAACCCCTTTAACAACTCCTCAAGTTGTTCCTTCAACTCCTTCAACCCTTTTGGAGCCATACGGTACGGCGGGATAGATATAGGCTGGGTACCTGGAGCCTAGTAAAAAAAATCGATATCATGATTTGGCGGCATGCCTGGGAGATAAGAAGGAAACACATCAGAGAACTCCCAGACTACTAGTACATAATCAATCATTGGAGCCTCTGAGGTTATATCTCGAACATAAGCTAGATAATCCATATAACCCTTCTCCACCATATGTTGAGCCTTCATAAAAGAGATGATCCGACTAGGTGTGCTAGCAGACGAACCCTTCTACTCCAATCTAGGCAACTTTGGCACCGCCAAGGTAACAGTCTTGGCATAGCAATCAAGTATGACGTGATATGCATATAACCAATCCATGCCCAGGATAACCTCGAAGTCGCTCATATCGAGCAACAAAGTATCTGCTCTAGTCTCAGAACCACAAAACATGACCACACAGGACCGACAAATCCGATCCACAACAACCAAATCGCCCACATGAGTGGACACATAAACATGAGTGCCCAAGGACTCCTGAGGAATATCCAGGAAATGGGAAAATAGAGATGACACATATGAATATGTAGACCCTATATCAAATAATGCCGAAGCATCCCTATCGCAGATAGAATATACATGTGATCACGACATCTGAGGCCACTGCATTTGGTCTGGCCGGAAAAGTATAGAACCTAACTGGATCGCTGGCTGGCTAGCCTCCGCCTGACTGAACAATAGTTGGCTGACCTCCCCCTTCTTGGCCTCCACTTCTAGGACGACCCTTACCTGTCTACCCTCCGCCTCTTGGCGGTCGGACGGCGGGTGCTGTAATCATGGGCTGATGACCCTGCTGTACTGCCTTGCCCTGAAGCTTGGGGCAGAACCTCTGCACATGACTGGAATTCCCGCACTTGAAACAACCTCTCGGTACGGTGATCTTCTGTCCTAAAGTCTTACCGTGATGGCATGAATACCTACTGGGAGAACCCTGAATAACTGGTGGGAGGTAAGAACTCTCTAGCATAGCACTGAAATAGGGTCGCACTGGAGCACCTCGAGGAGGAGGCGGTGCTGGATATGTGAGCCTACTAGGCAGACCCCTCATGACCTGACCTTTGCCCCCAGTCGGGGCACACCTAAAATCTCCCAAATAACGAACCCGTTTACCCCGCTGCATCTCCTCTCTACCTCTTTGACAGTTACCCTTAATTCTCTAAGCTATCTCCAGTACTAGCTGATAAGAAGTCCCCATCTCAACCTACCGAGACATAAAGGCCTAAATACCTGAGTGCAACCCCACAACAAACCTCCGTACTCGCTCCACCTCAGTAGGAAGTATCATAAGTGCATGGCGACACAACTCAAAAAATCTCGCCTCATAATCGGTCAATGACATATGACCCTACTGGAGCTGCTCAAACTGAAACTGCAACTCTTCCCTCTGAGGGGGTGGAATATACCTGTCCAAGAAAAGGTGTGTAAATTGATCCCAAGTCATGGAAGGAGAAACTGTTGGTTGCCGAGAAAATAAGACTTCCACAACCTACGGGCCCTGCCCTCTAGCTGGAAAGTAGTGAAATCCACCTCATGGGACTCTAATATACTCATGTTGTGCAGTCTATCTCTACACCTATCGATGAATTCTGGGGGGTCCTCATGTCGCTCACCTCCAAAGATAGGAGAGTGAAGCCTGGTCCATCTATCTAATAGCTTCTGCGGCTCGCCGACCACAGCTGGTCTAGGCTTAGGTACAACTACTACAACTGGCTGGGCTCCGCTCACGGGTAGTGCGCCTGGGGTCTGATATACAACAACTGCATGCCTAGGAGCTTGAGCGGTAGGCGTCTGTGCACCCCCTTCCGCGTGTGATGTGGTTGGGTCTGCTGGAAATAAACCAGCCTGGGTCATAGTATCCATGAACCGCAACATACGACCCACAACCTCCTGAAAGCCCGGTGCTGACATGAAATCTACCGGGGTTGGCTCTGTTGCAGGAACCTCACTCTGGTCCTCAATATTAAGATCCTCCACTGGATCCGCTGGTGGTACAAGTGGGTCAACTCTGGGATGTCCTCGTCCCCTACTTCGGGCTGGTGCCCTCCCCCGGCCTCTACTTCGGCCTCCAGCAACAACGGGAGCAGCTCCTCCCGGGTCCGAAACATATGCAGTACGCGTTCTCACCACTTGTGAGAGAATAAGAGAAATAAACTTAGTACACCATCAATTGCACAATAGGAGATAAAGAAAAAGTAGTTTCCTAACACAACAAAATAAGAGAGTAAACTTTTGAAATCAAGAGAAATAAGTGATATAATCAATAAGTGTCTACTAGCATAAATCACCAAAACATGGTGTCATAAGTGTATGGACTTCTAGTAGAATATACAAAAGATTTCTACTCTACTATCTGGAATGAAATAGACAAAACAATAACAAAAGAAAGACTCTGGCTGCTACAGAACGGCTCGCAAGGCATCTCACCGTATAGTCTCGTAACAGGGATCAAGTATGCGCGTCAGACTGTTACCAGATGCACCTCCTTCAGATCCTCCACATTCAGTGCAGAAGTGCAGCGTGAGTACATAAACAATATGTACCCAGTAAGTATCCAGTCTAACCTTGAAGAAGTAGTGACGAGGGGTCGACTTTGACACCTACTATGGGCTAACAATAATATGTCAAAATTTTAATTAAGCATGGATTACATGAATAATACTGAAAACTCAATGATAAGAAATAGTAAGCAATCATTTCACAAATATTAAGTCCCGAATTTATTTTCATTATCTAACAATTTGTATCTTAAGTCAATGAAGCAATATCAATTATAAATGGTGCCAAAGATTTATCACACGCAATTTATACCAAGGTCGTACGACCCGATCGACCATAAAAATATTTAAATTGTGCACTGTCGAGGGGCGAAAGACACGAACCATAGATGCATCTATCTGCTACCGAGGCGTTCGGACCACTCCACGAATAGAGAAAATACTTTATTACAGTCAATTCAAGATTTATTAAGAGGCAATTAATTAAAGAAGCACCAATTCTCAATAAATGTCAAGTTTCTCATCCACAACTTCAAGTAAGTAAAAATTAACCTTTTACAATTCCTTTATCAAGTTTCAATATGACTTAAGCAATTAAGTTAATAGGCAGGGTGCAAACATTGTAAGTATAACATGATATGGGTCCTCGACTACCCGGACAATAGAATAATTAGTAGCCACGTACGGACTCCCGTCACCTCATGCGTACGTAGGCCCCACAAATAGGAGAATTCACCTATGTGGTTATTTCCCTCTTACAAGGTTAGAAAAGAGACTTACATGATCTTAAAGCCTACTTTCCTATCACGACCAAAATTCCTAACCTTAGGGATCGTGATAGCGCCTAACATCACATTCGCTAGGTAAGCCAATGTTAGAGTGAGATTAACTACCTTGCATTGATTATTCATTAGACATAATAAAATAAACTGAATTTATTGGTTTTCGATGAATAATCACAAAGATAAAATAATAACAACTAAATAAATTGAACCACGAACTAATTATTTTAATAACTCTAACACTAACTCAGGGTTTGGTGTCACAATTCACGAACTTCTAAGATTACTACAAATAATGGACTGAAAGAAATAGTATAACTGTTTTGAGAAAAATATAAAACAGTCTCTACAAACTAAGATAAGACTCACGGGATCTGCGAACGCCGACAAATATACCTCGTATCTCCGAAAAATAGATAGCTGCTCTAAAAATCTCTACTGCTGGCCGGTACCTGGATCTGCACAAAAGAGTGCAGAGTGTAGTATCAGTACAACCGACCCCATGTACTGAGTAAGTGCCGAGCCAAACCTCGACGAAGTAGTGACGAGGCTACGGCGTGGAATTAACAATATAACATGTGACAATAATATATGAAGCGAGAGGGAAATCTAAAACAAATAAATAATAACTGCAACAAAAATTAAGATAACTCGGTCGACTTTTCCAGGTCTCAGCTATAACCAATTCTCACGAAATTTCCAAGTTTCCATACTTTAACTTTAAATAAACGTAGTGCAAAAATATGAAAAATAGTAAAATAAAATAGTAAGTTTTCAAGTCTTTGTTTTCTTTGAAAAATCATTAAAACATAAGTGTCCTCTCTTATTGCTCATTGTTGCGGCGTGCAACCCGCTCCCACCAGACATATCATATCAATTTATTTATAAATTTCACAATTTAGGCCAAGCCTTTCACAATAGTTTTGTCTTAACACTTATAAATAAGAAACTATATTTTCTCATAAACTTCATCAATATCCTCTCAACCATGAAACCAACAGGAACATAAATATGTATCTCGTAAAACAATGTCAAACTGCTCAACCTTTATGTACCACAAGGGAACCAAATAACAACCAATACTCTTCCAAAATAACTACAACAAGACTTAACAACAAAGTAAATAAGCCAAGTAGTCGTAGAAATAATAATGAACACATTGATACATGAATTTGAAATGGAGAAGGGATCATGTTTAACAGATAATTTGTTGGTGCATATATACTCGTCACCTCACCTATAGACTTTTGAAGTCTATTTATGGCCTCAAACAATCTTCAAGGTAGTGGTATATACGCTTTCAGAATGTTCTTGTATTCAATGTTTTTACTATGATGGATGAAGACCATTGCGTTTATACCAAGAGATCAAGAAACAAGCTTGTGATTTTAACACTGTATGTAGATGACATACTCATAGCTGGAAATGATAAGGAGTTTATAACCGATATAAAGTCATGGTTATCATCCCAATTTGAGAAGAAAGATATGGGTGAAACTGCATATATTCTTGGAGTTAAGATTTCAAGAGATCGTCCAAAGACACTATTGTTTCTCTCACAAGAGAATTACATTAGAAAAGTTCTTTAACGATTCAATATGCAAATAGTAGCCCAGTTCAAACTCCTATCAGTAAAGGTGATACTTTGGGAACTCAGGTGTGTCCTAAGACTCCTTAAGAGACAGAATGAATGAGCCGAGTTTCTTATAGAAGCATAGTCGGAATTCTAATATATGTTGTGGTGTGCACTATACCTGATATCTGTTAAGCAGTTGGCTTGGTAAGTAGATATCAAATCGACCTAGGTTTAGCACATTAGCAAAAAGTAAAGATGATCATGAGATATCTTAAGGGGACTGTTGGTTATTCCATTTGTTACCAAGGCGAAAAAGATGTGCGATTAGTTGGATACAGTGATGCTGATCATAGAGGAGATCTTGACGAAAGGAAGTCTACCTCAGGATATGTTTCCTTACTCTGTGATGGCGCCATATCATGGAGTAGTAAGTAACAATTATATGTGTCACAATCTACGATGGAAGTCGAATACGTGGCTCTCGCATCAGCAACACAAGAAGCTGTTTGGTTCAAAACAAAATTGGAACACTTGTTGGATATCACTAAAAATACTGAACCAATATTAGTCTACTGTGATAGTGAGGCTGCTATATTCTCCACCAACGACCCAAGTTTCATTGTAAAACCAAACATATAGGTATCAATTAAACTATGTGAGAGTTATGGTTAGACTCAAGGTAGTAAATGCTTATGTGTCTACAAAAAATATGTTAGCAGATCCATTGACCAAACATTTGTCTAGAGATGCATTTGTGAGACGCACTAGGCTCAAGGCTTGCGTAGACTTTGAGATACTTTATTTTGTTATTCATTTTCTTGTGTTCACAAAACCGTTCTTTTATTATCAATAAAGTTGATTTACATACATACATATGTAAATTGTTGAATGTTATGTGCATTTTTTATTCATTTATTTTTTATAAGTATGTCGAGTAGACAAGAGGTTGGCCTTCTCACACAAGCAACCACCTCCTTATCTTAGTGATGTGAGGAGATGAGGCACAATTCTAGGCAAAATTATCATAAAGATAATTTGAGAGCTATTAGCTTAAAATTAAAAAGTCGCATAAACAATGACATAGGGTTATTAGGGTGAAAAATGTTCACCTAGTCTACTTTGTGAGTCAGATGCGAGTTAAATATGATTTTGTTGATCAAGGAACTCAAATTTAAATACTTATGGTGTCTAAATATCATATGTACAACATTCCTTATGAGATAAAAACATACACTCCTTGGTAAAAAGGAGAAAATATTGTATCACGTGTTTCATACCATGTGTGCAAATGTCGACCAATTGGGTCAATATAAATCATTCTCAACTTATTGTTGTGTGAGACCCAAAGCTTTTATGATGGCTCAGGATTTTGTACCCTCACGGACTCCGATCAGATACTTGAGATTTAGTGTGATATTAGCTATCTTAGTGTATTTCTAAAAGACCATGTACACAGATTCAGTCTAGCGGAACATATCTAGAAAAGTAATCAAACTAATGTTAAGGATATTATGAAAACAAGAAGATCATCGATGGAATATCAATTATTTGTGTTCACTGGTGCACCAGTTATAGCTTATGAGTTATTATTGTGAATACAAGAAGTAATGATATATGATATTTTGGGATTATATCAAATATGATTTATATGATCTAGGGTACTGCATACGTTATGATCTACTTGCAGGTTCGCACTCGAAAAGAGGCTATATACTCATAACAGACGTATACCGCTTATCTCTCACAGTATATAGGTTGCATGGTATACTTCCTTGTATGTATTATTGAGGAGATGAGTTGAGAATACGTTTCTCAAACTAGATGAGCACTCTCATTATGTGTGAGTGGGTGGTGTAGGAAATAGGGTCCACCCATAAGGGGTGCTCTTAGGGCCCACTAGGGAAATACACATTAATTTTAGTAATAACTGTAACCCTAGTATTCCCTATATAACTACACTTACTGTGTGCGATAAAAATAGACTCTTTGCAGTATTTTCCTACGCTTAGTCTTCTCCTAAAGTCAGACTAGGGTTTAGACTGTGATATAGGAGGTTGCTCTATTACAACGTAACAACCACATCTGACCAGTGATTTCGGCTGCAGCTCAACCATCTTCCGCTTCATGAAGAACAAGTAAGTTCTTGTTTTACGATTTACACACTAATCTAATGTGTTTAGTTTATCGCGTTCCTTCAATATGCTTCAAAATTTTCAGAAATGTCAAGCTTTATTGTACTTAATAGTGGAGAGAATTTCGATATTTCGAGACTTTAAATGAGGATAATAATACTTAAAATTAAAGCTATAAAAAATCACTCATTCATACGCTTCATTAATAGTTTGGTTCAAAAGGTCTTCGCCGTCACAAAGTTAACATATATTCACCCTTAAACTTATTGATTCACTTGAAACAACTAGAGACAAATTAATCTCTCAATTAATAGTGATGAGTGCCAAGCATTGGCGGGGCCATCTTATGCAAAATAGTGTATATTGTCATCTTTTCACGGGAAAAGTACAATTTGTGGTTAGGTAATTTTCTTAGTTATGTATATATACACTGTATGTTGAATTCTTTTGGTGTGTTTACCTTTTTATATATTCAACACTCATTAGTAAAATTCTGCTTCGTCTCTATTGTCAAAAATGATCTTATACGAGGGATGAATTTAATATTGATTTTTTAAATTCTTTCAAATAATATACATGTAGAAACTACAAAAGTATTACAAATCAGAACCTTCTTAACTGAAAATAATGAAAAGGTATTGGAAAAAACCTGTAATTGAGAATTAATTGATTCTCCATAAAATAATACTAGTGACAAAGAAGAAGTATAAACAACAACATACCCAGTAATATCCCACATTGTGGGGTCTGAGGAGGGTAGTGTGTACGTACACCTTATGTAACGATCCGACCGGTCGTTTTAAGCTCTAGCGCGTCGTTCAGCGGTTTGAGGCCATGAGCAGCTTCATTTCAGGTATTATGACTTGTACGCAGGGTCGGAATTGAAATTCGGGAAGTTCGGGTGGATTTGGAAAGACAATCCTCGTTTTAGAAGCCTTAAGTTGGAGAAATTGACTAAGATTGGGATTTTGAGTAAATGACCTCCGAATCAGGATTTGAAGGTTCATGCAGGTTCGTATGATTATTTCGGACCTGGGCGTATGTCCGGATCAGGTTTTTGGATAACCCGGGAGCGTTTCGGCGCATGTTATGGAAGATAGCATTTTAGAAGAATTTCATAAATTTGGGTTGGAAGGAATTTCAGTGTTGTTAATGTCCGTTTGGGATTCTGAGCCTAGAATAGCTTCGTATGGTGATTCTGGAGTTGAGAGTGCAATCAGAAGTGAATTCGTATGTCCGTAGGTTATTTTGAAGTCATTTGGCTAAAGATAGAAATTTGAAGGTTTTTGAGAAATCCGAACAGAAGCGAAAATTTTGATATCAGGGTCGGAATGCGATTTCGAAAGTTGGGGCAGGTCCATAATGCCGAATATGACTTGTGTGCAACATTTGAGGTCAATCGGACGTAATTTAATAGGTTTCGTCATCGGATGTGGAAGTTTCAAGTTTCAAGTTCATAAAGTTTGAATTTTAGTGCGATTCATGATTTTGGCGTTGTTTGATATGATTTGAAGCCTCGAGCAAGTCCGTGGGATGTTATGGGACTGAGTCGGGGGATTGGACGGGGTCCCGAGGACCTCGGGTATGTTTCAGGGTGGTTTCGGGTCGTTTTCTTCATGTCTGCTGCTGCTGTTTTCTGGTGTCACTTGTGTGCTATGCGATCGCAGTCCATGGTGTGTGATTGCGGAGAAGAGATTCAAGGGAGCTGGAGTTTTGCCTATGCGATCGCAGGAAGTGCAATGCGATCGTGGAGGAGGAAAGGCTGGGCCTACAGATTGAAGGCCTATGCGATCGCGGGGTTGGAGTTGCGATCGCACAGTGTGCGTTTGGAGGCTGTGATGCGTTTGGTCTGTGCGAACGGGGGAGCTGGCATGCGAACGCCCAAAAGGAATTTGGGAGGCAGCATAATTGGCCTATGCGATCGCGAAGCATGCCATGCGATCGCATAGGAGGGTCGCCTGGGCAGTGTTATGTTTTAAACGAGAAATTTTCATTTCTTCTCCAAATTGCATTTGGTGTGGACGATTTTGAGGAGCTTCAAGAGGGGATTTTCATCAAGTATCACTAGGTAAATGATTTCTTCCCATTCATAAGTTAAATATGTGATCTTACATGGAATTAGACATGAAAATTTGTATAAAAATGGGATTTTAAGGGAAGACCTAGAAATTGGTATTTTGGATATTTACCACGAATTTGAGCATGGAAATTAGAGTAAATTGTATATTTGAGCTAGTAAAACTATGGGTAGAGTTTATCTTCGAGAAATTTCAGAATCCGGGCACGTGGGCCCGAGGGCATTTTGGTCAATTCCTTGAGCGGAGATGGAAGTTTATATAATTTTAATTGTTAACAAATATTAGAGTATAGTTTCATTGGTTTGCCGTTATTTGGATAGTATTGGGGCGTTGTGCATCAATTGGAGTCGTCGGAAAGGATTGGAAACCGATTACGGAATTTCAGAGCAAGGTAAGTCTCCTTTTATAACTTTGTGAGGGGGAATTTTCCCCATAGGTGAACTAATTGATTATGTGCTACTATTTGCAGGGGCTACGTACGTACGAGGTGACTGGAGTCCGTGCGTAGCTACTAATATTGCCATGTCCGGATAGTCTAGGACCCACTAGCATGCCTTACTTGTCGTATTCGTGATCTTGTCATGGATATTAGCCTGTTAATATTATCGAATTAATAAATGAATACCTAAGAAGGCTAGAGTTACTTTTCTTAAATCAATTGAGAGGAGAATGGATTCTTTCTGGTATAATTGTGTTCCGAATAAATTGGTAACGTTTATAACCTTATCAAACTGGTCAATTTCTGGAAATAATTTAATACTATTTTCATATTCATTAAAAGGATAATTCTATCACTTCATTGAATAGCTAACTTTTCTGATAAAAATTTGGTTTATTGGTGTGAATATGAGTAACTATGGGTGCCTGAGTCGCATGTATGATTCGCGAGAAGGATAAACCCTGTATTTATGTATAACCGCGTCGCATGATCGATTCGCGAGCGGGGCAGATAGATGCATCTACGGTTTGAGCCGTTCGACCCTCGGTAGTGCATAGTTTATTATTGTTGGTTCGCGCCGTTCGACCCTCGGCATTTTCTTGCGCATGATAATTGTTGCGTATATCCTGTAATTATTAATGTTTATTGGCCTAAGAAGTTTTAAATTGCCAACTGAAATGACGAAGATTTAATGTGTTAAATGTGAAAAAAGTTGATATTTCTTATCCCTGATTATTATTAAATTGCCTATGATATGCAGGCTTAGCACCTCACTTGATTATACTTAACCGACCTATAACAAGTGTCTAATTCGACCTCTCGTCACTACCTCTCTGAGGTTAGGCGAGATTAAGGGTGGCTAACAGGCCGGGCCTGGGCCAAACAGGCTATGCGGGTGTTCCACCGGCCCCCACGGGCCTAAGCCCACATGGGCCGGGGCTAAGCGGGTCGGGCCAGTAGGCCAAACGAGTCCGGGCTATTTTTTAAAATTTTTTTTTATGTAAGACAATTTCTTGTTTTGTCATATAAATATTGTAATTCATATTTAAACGCAAAAATATTAAGTTTCTTCAAATTAATAATAATAGTACTTCAAACTTGCGCTAACATTGCATAATAAACTAATAGTACATCAAATTAATATAACAAACTACAATATTAAGCATAATACGTCTAATTAAATTAAAATAACACAAGTTTGAATTAAACTTAAAATATTAGATACGAACGTCTTGAGGACGCGCTTGACAATACTTGATTATATGCCTCTTTAAAGAGCATGTGCCTTCCACCATTCGCCGAGTGAAGACAAAACCACAGTGCTTGCACGATATCGTGTAAGTTTCTTCATTTTCTTCTACCAAATTATAGTGTTCCCGAACAAATGGGGTAATTCTAGAACCACCGAGCATGATTTAACTTGAATTGAGAATT
>ML294432.1:38401-54064 GCA_005239495.1 Nicotiana undulata
ATGAAAATATCTTTCTTAGTCTTCCTCCCCCCAATGGAATGAGCACAGCTAAGGTACTAATACCACCATTAAAAGGGGAAAAAACTAATCAAGATGTGCCAAAATACAAGTTACATATTAATCTACATATTATCTCTAACAAATTTCATAAATCCTTCAAGGTTGGGAGGAATTTCCGTTGGTGGTGGCGGAAAAGAAGCTTGTTCATCACCGCTTCCGGGCGAAGCAGTATCCTCCGCAAGTTTTGTTTGCATTTCTTCATAAGCTTCGTCTATATCCGGTTGTGATTCAGCAAGTCCAAAATTTCTTCTTTCCGACCGGATCCAATCTCTGAAGAGTACTGATTTTTCTAAGCTCTCCCTCATAGACGCTCTATGATCACCGATTTGAAGTCTCGCTTGGCTGAAAGCGCTCTCCGATGCCACTGTTGAAGCTTGAATACTTAAAATATCTCGAGCCATCCTTGAAAGAACCGGAAAGTGTTTTTCTTTGTCCTTCCACCATTCCAAAACATTGAAGGTGCCGTCTGGATTCTCTGATTCAAGTCCCTGCGACAAATAAACTTGAAGCTCATTTAGTTGTGAACAATCACCAATATTATCACCTTGAGAACCCTTGAACCCCGTCCAAGAACTAAGTGCTTTTAGCCCCGCAACTCTTTTAGGAACCTGCGAGCTAGACGAGGTAGGAGTTGGAATATTTGGTCTAGCATGATCTAATGCTACTTGATAAGCATTATAAATTGTTTGAGCATTTATTTTAATTGATTCTTTTTCATCTTTAAGTGTAGCAAATTCCTCAGGTGAAAGAGGTAAAGCATTATAAATCTGAGTATACCAATAGTGAGGACCTCCTAATTTCATTGTAGGATTTAACATGGCTGCAATACCATAAAGAGGGGGGATAGGGAAAAAATATTTTTTAAACTTATCTTTCATATCATCAATAGCATATTGGTAAACTACCCCACCCTCTGAAAATTGATTAAATAATTCTGCAAGTGCTGAAATATAAACTAAACAGTTAGAAATAGTAGCATAATATTGCCCAGATAAGTCTTTTGTAACAACATGAAAATGTTCTAAAAAATCTAGAAGAATTTTAACATTAGCCCAATATTGATTTGTAAGGTGACCATCATCATCATCATCATCACTAACACGAGCATTATACGTTGCCATTATTGGGTTTCTATACTCATATGCAACAACTAAACTTTCATACAAGTAATTCCACCTAGTGGGGCAAGGTTTAGGAACCTTTCTTTCTCTAAGGCCAAATTCATCATATTTTTAATAATATTCTCTAACTCTACTTCTACGGTTTGCATTAAAAAGCCAATGAAGAGCGAATGTAACCGTTGCAATTTCAGCATTTAAAGTTTTCAAACCATCACCGACAATTAAATGGTAAATGTGACAAATACATCTAACATGAAAAATATTACTAAATGCAGGACTTAGTGTAGTTGTAAGATAGCCTATAGCATTAGTGTTATTAGAAGCATTATCCATTGAAATTGCCATTATTTTATCTTGAATGCAAAAATATCTACAAATATCATGAACTGTCTTAGCAATAAACTTACCTGTGTGACTAGAAGTAATTATTCTATAAGTAATAATGCGTTTTTGAATTATCCATTCATCATCAACCCAATGAGTGGTAACAGTTAAATAATCACAGTCATTACCACTCTTACCAATATCAGTAGTAATAGAAATGCGATTACTAATATGAGTAAATAAATAGCGCAAATATTGTTCATATTCATGTTTATATTTATAAATATCAGACTTTACGGTTGTGCGAGGCCATCCTTTATAAGTAGGATTAAAAATTCTTCTAATATAATGGACAAAGTGAGGGTTAGAGGGAAAACTATATGGTAAGCACATAACAGTAACCATTTTTGCCAATTCTTCACGATCTTTATTTGGATCGTAATATAAAATGCCACCGGTAACAGTGTTAATTCCCGGTTGAACTAGATTTGACCCGGTACTAGGGTTAACCTGAGTACCTACACTAGTCCCCTCTTGCTGAGCTTTCATTTGTTGAAATTTAATTTTAGTTTCAGGGTGTTTTAGTATGTGTCTACTCAAACTACCCGTACCGCCACGGTGGTCATTAAATTTATGAGCCATCAACTTCCCACAAGTTTTACACTTAGCCTTATTTTGATCTCTTAATTGAGTAAAAAAATGCCAAACAAGATATGTTTCGGTCCGTTTAGGATGTTGTCTATTAAAAGTAGGGGTTACTACAGGAGGGTCAGCTGGGGCATCATTTGGATTATTATCAGTTTGGTTAACAAGAGGACTAGTAGGTGTATCATCTAAATCGGGTTGAGTTTCATCTAAATCATCATTTTCCTCATAATTTTCATCGATAGTTGTATTACCATAAAGAGTATTCATATATTCATCATTTAATTGTGAAGCTGGTGTAAGATCATGTATAAACTGACTATCAGTAAATTGAAAACAAGGGTTATCACTATCAAGAATAATAGGTGGGGGAGGACGGGTAATAGATCTACGTCGGGGAGCCGGGGGAGGAGTAGTAGCTTGCCTACTAGATTCACCAATTTTAGATTTACCCTTACCCTTACCACCAAACATGTTTTTCAAAGAAAAGTCCATATTAAGTTATAAGAAAAATAAATTAAACAAACAAACTATAATATTAAAACTTAAGAGTTGGAATGAGTTTACCGAATTGACGAACAACTTCTTGAAAATTGTATAATGTTGAAGACTTGAAGACTTTGAATACTTCAATTCACCAACTTCACAATTTTTCACAATTTGCAATAATAAAGTAAGCAATAATAGAAGAAAATTAGAAAGAGATTGATGATTTTGTGAGTAAAAATGAAAGAATGAGGGGGTATTTATAGTTGAAAAAAGGGAAAAAGTGTAATTATAAAAAGTTTGGGGTTAAAACAAAGTTTGAGGGCCATTTGGCTATTTTTTAAACATACCAAACGGCTCTTTGAAGGCTCAAACGGCTAGATTTTAAAAATCTGGCCGTTGGCCATTNAAGGGAAAAAGTGTAATTATAAAAAGTTTGGGGTTAAAACAAAGTTTGAGGGCCATTTGGCTATTTTTTAAACATACCAAACGGCTCTTTGAAGGCTCAAACGGCTAGATTTTAAAAATCTAGCCGTTTTTTTTTTAAATTTTGACCGTTGGGCCCGCTTGGCCCGGCCCAGGCCCGCCTGCCGGGCCCGAGCTCACGGGCCCAAATTAAAAAACCGGCCCCCCACGGGCCGTCCCGTTTAGCCCGCGGGCCCGGGCCAGGCCCAGCCCCCCTTCTACCCTTAGGCGAGATACTTACTGAGTACACGTTGTTTTCGTACTCATGCTACACTTGTTGTGCATTTTTATTGCACAAGTACTTTCACAGCGATGTGGCCAGCATTGGAGACTTAGGTGAGCTGCATTATCCGGAGGCGACCCGCAGCCGAAAGAGTCTTCCTCGTATTGTATTTATTTTTATTTTAAATTCCTTGTCCATTGGTATTTCGGACAAGCTTTGTTGTATTTGTAAAATTCTTAGAAATTGCTCATGTACTTGTGTCACCGAGTTCTGGGACGTGTTTGGGACTCACTTTAATAAATTGAGTTGTTTACCTCTCGTATTATTTAATAAATTTGTATTCGCTCATCGGGATGAAAGTGAAAGGTAACGATTTCGAAAACGTTAAAACAGGAATTTAACTCAACTATTTAATGATTGGCTTGCCTGACAGTGGTGTCCGGCGCCATCACCACCTTATGGATTTTGGGTAGTGACACCTTACCCCTATATTGTGAGGAGAGAGACATTGGCGAAACTAGGAATTTACTCAAGGGTATTCAAATTAAAAAAAAAGTGTAAAATAATCATGACAAAGGGTGTTCAATATCTGTTATATATATCTAAAACGTAATATTTTATCTATATACACAGTGTAATTTTTCAACGAAAGGTGGTCAACTGACCACCCTTATAACCACGTGGCTTTGCCACTGTATAGAGAGGCTATTTTCAATAGACCCTTGGCTTAGAAAAGCATAAGCACCACATTAATGAAAATATAGACAAGAAGGGGCAGTAACAAGAAGCCATATGAAATCAGAATAAAAATAACCAGATAGTAAAGTAATTAACAACGAAAGAAACAACGGTTAGTCATAAAAACCTAGTACCAACAGAAAGCGCGACTGCGTGCCAATACTACTGTTATGAACACTCTAGACTACCTACTCTACTACCCTAATCCTCAACCTCCATACTTTCCTATCAAGGGTCATGTCCTCGGTCAGTTGAAGCTATGCCATGTCTTGCCTAATCACCCCTCCCCACCTCTCCTTTGTCCTAACTCTACTTCCCCGTAGGCCCTCCAATGTCAATCTCTCACACCTCCTCACCGGGGAATCTGTGCTCCTCCTCCTCACATGACCAAACCACCTAAGTCGCGCTTCCCATATCTTGTGCTCAATAGGGGCCACACCCAGCTTGTCGCGAGTAACCTCATTTCTGATCCTATCTAACCTGGTGTGCCCGCACATCCATCTCAACATCCTCATATCTGCTACCTTCATCTTCTGGACATGAGCGATCTTGATTAGCCAACACTCCACTCCAAACAACATTGTTGGTCTGACTACTACTCTGTAGAACTTACCCTTAAGTTTCGATGGCACCTTCTTGTCACACATAACACCAGAAGTGAGTCTCCATTTCATCCATCCCGCCCCAATACGATGTGTGACATCTTCATCAATCTCCCAACCCTATGAATAATATACCCAAGGTACTTAAAACTCCCTCTCCTAGGGATGACCAGCGAGTCCAGCCTCACCTCCCCTTCCCCACCTTAAGTCTCTCCACTGAATTTTTACTCCAAGTATTTTGTCTTGATCCTGCTCAACTTAAACCTTTAGATTCTAGGGTCTCCCTCCATATCTCTAATTGCGCGCTCATACCATATCGCGTATCGTCAATCAATACAATATCATATGCAAATAGCATGCACCACGGCACCTCCCCTTGGATGTGGCGAGTCAGTATATCTATCGCCAGAGCAAACAAAAAAGGGCTGAGTGCCAACCCCTGATGCAACCCCATTATCACCGGAAAATGGTCCGAGTACCCAGCCACCGTCCTCACTCGTGTCTTTACTCCATCATATATGTCCTTAATCAACCTAATGTATGCAACTGGTACACATCTAGCCTCCAAACATCTCCACAAAACCTCCCTTAGAACTTTATCGTACGTCTTTTCTAAGTCGATGAACACCATATGCAAGTCTTTCTTTCTCTCCCTATACTGCTCCATCACTCTCCTAACAAGGTGGATGGCTTCTGTAGTTGAATGGCCCGACATAAACCCAAACTAGTTCTCAGATATAGTCACACTCCTCCTTACCCTTAGCTCCACCATTCTCTCCCAGACTTTCATAGTATGGATAAGCAGTTTGATACCTCGATAGTTATTGCAATTTTGGATATCACCCTTGTTCTTGTATATAGGAACCATCGTGCTCTACCTCCACTCTTCAAGCATCTTCTTCATCCTAAAAATGACATTAAATAACCTAGTGAGCCCCTCCAAGCTTACCTTGCTCACAGTCTTCCAAAACTCCACTAGGATTTTATCTAGCTGGTCGCTTTGCCCCTGCTCATCTTACGCATAGCTCCCTCAACTTCATCAACTCTAATCCGCCTACAATACCGAAAGTCACAACGACTCCCGGAGAGTTCCAAATTACCCAGGACAATGCTCATGTCCCCCTCCTCGTTCAAGAGACGATGGAAGTAGGTCTGCCATCTCTTAGGGATAAGCCTCTCATCCAACAAAACTCTACCTTCTTCGTCCTTGATGAACTTCACCTGGTCGAAGTACCGCACCTTTCTTTCTAGCGCCGAGGCTAACCTGAACAACCTCTTATCCCACCTTGACCCTTGAGTTCATCATACAAACGACTAAAAGCTGTAGTCTTGGCTACCGTAACTGCTAACTTTGCCTCTTTCTTATCAAGCTTATAACGCTCCTTATTCGCCCTCTTCTCCTTCTCGTCTACACTTTCCACTAGCTTCAGATGCGCCGCTTTCTTGGTTTCCTCCTTTCCTTGCACCTCTCGATTAAACACCACTCTCTCTTGTGACCTCCAGAGTAACCCTTTGAGACCCCTAATACCTCTCTCGCGACTTGCGTAATGCACTGCGCAGTCGTGGTCCACATAGAGCTTGTGTCTCCACTACTCCTCCAAGCCCTCATAATCAGCATCTTACCCCCAACTCCTGCACTTTAGTTTCCCTCAAGGATCCCCACTTGATCTTATATTGACCATACATCGCCATGTTCCTCCTCTTCCTTGTGATGTCAAGATCCATGACCAGGAGCCTATCAAGGGTCGAGAGGTTCTCACTTGGGATTACCTTGCAATCTATGCAAAGAACTCGACCGGACTTCCTGCAAAGTAAATAATCATTCCGAGTTTCGGCCACCGAACTCCGGAAGGTGACCAAGTGTTCCCTCTTCTTCGGGAAACTCGAGTTTGCTATCACCAAATCAAATGCTCTTGCAATGTCCAGCAAAGACGTTCCTCCTCCGTTACTATCTCCAAAACCAAAGCCACCATGCATATCATCATACCCGCCAGACGTCGCTCCAATGTGGCCGTTGAAATCTCCTCCTATGAAAAGCTTCTCGGTATGCGGGATACCACGCACCATCTCATTCAAATCCTCCCAGAAATGCCTCTTGGCTTCCTCATCCAAGCATGCTTAGGGTGCGTACGCACTGATTATGTTCAAAGTAAAATCTCCAATAACTAGCTTAATAGTCATCAACATGACATTCACCCTCCTAACCTCCACCGCTAGTTCATGAAAGTCATTACCAAAGAAGAAGTATCATATCCTTATATACACGAATTAACATTATGAGGTTGGTGAACATTGTCAACTCACATTTTAGCCAAAAAAATCGACCAATATCATTCATGCATGCTTACTCATAGCCTCATATGAGTAGATCTCCTTCGCCCTTCCTTCGTTAAAACAAGCCGATCACATAATTAATTCTTTATTATTTTATATATAGAATAAGGCAACAAACATTACTGGAACTTGAGCAGAAAGGACAGATTGTGAATACAATGGATTCATTGCTACTATGTTAAAAGGAGACAAGATTGGGATAGAAATCCAAACCAAGCTTCTTGGATGGTTAGGAAGATAATGAAGGCCAAAAAGATTTTTGAAGAAGCAGTATACACTTATTCTGATATTCTAGCCATGAATTTCTTTTCTATCAAAAACTTTATTACAGATTGAGAGGTACTTTCCCAACGGTATCTTGGAAGAGACTTGTGTGTAATAATGTAAGGTTTCTTAAATGGGTATTCAATTTGACTTTGGTAGCACGTGGTAGATTGTACACGAGAGATCGATTAGCCTAGTGGGGCATTGCTAGCAATTTAGTTTGTCCATTGTGTGAACATGATGATAATTCTGTTGATCACGTATTTTTTTAAGTGTAATTTCTCTGTAGCTCAATGGAATAAATTACTCAGATGACAAAGAGTGCAGATGGGTGCAAGAGCAGGAGTGGGCAGTTCAATATGCAAATGGGAAAAACGCAAAAGTATAAATGTAGACAATGGTGCTGACATGTAGTGTTACTTTTTGCAAAAGAGAAACCAAAGAATATTTCAAGGAAGAAGAGATGGCCATAGTCTTAGCACGCTACGGGGTCGTTTGGTATGAGGTATAAGAAGGTATAAGGGTGATATAAAATTTAGTACCACTTTAATACCCTGTTTGGTTAGCAAATCAGGTATAAGTTATCCTGGTGTTAATTTTAACACTGGGATAACTTATACCTTATGGAAGATGGGGTAATTAACATCGGTATAACTTATACCTTCTTCTTAGAAATTATGCAATTGTCATTTTTAATACAACATACCAAACAATGAATAAACAACAATCCCAGCATAACAAATCCCAGCACAACTTATCCAAATATAACTTATACCAACATAACTTATACTGATATAAATCGTATTCCAACCAAAGACCCCTAATAGTACAAAATATATATTGTCGAGGGAGCCACAACAAGAAGATTGCAAAGCAATTGAAAACCTTGAATTTCTATCCTAGATAATTGTCCTCTAGGGAAAGAGTTAGAAAAAAAGTAGGATAGTATTGACATTTTTGTAGTAATGAGTCTGCTGATTTCCTTAGTATTGAATAGATAATATCCGAAGCGAGGAGAGGATTATAGAATAGTGTTTTAGCAAGTTTCTAGAGGTGGATTGTTGACCATCTCTAGGGGTTTTTGTTATGATTGTACATATTTTGCCCTTGATAATAAAAGTTACTTACTTACCAAAAAAAAATCTTTATTATTCTCTCCGTTTTAGTTCAACTTGAAATTAAGTTTAACAAAGAAAAAAAAAGAATTTTGAAACTTGAAATTTAACATACATCATACTATTGGTATTATTATAAGAGGTTTGGAACTTTTGATTTTTGCATATCATAACATTTATGTGACTACAAAATCTTGTCATCAAGGTAAAATAGGAAATTTTGAAGTATTCTTTTTCAAACATAGAAAGAGGTCATTCTTTTTAGAATAGACTAATAAAAAGGAAATAAGATTACATAAACTGAATTAAATGAGTGATAATTAGCTGTGATCGAATGTGATACCCATGACTGAAGGCGGGATGATGAGAGTGGGTCAAGGAGGATGACATGCTTCTAGGTTAGCAAAGTTCTGAAGAAGCAGTGTACATGTCATCTTAGGTGAATCCCACGTCGGAATGGAAAAGAAAAGAAAAATCTTTATAAGGCATGCATGTTATAATTCGAAAAGTACTCACACTTTTGGGCTCGATGATGTATTAGGCCATGGACAAATGAATGATGTCAGTTAGGGCCTAAACATAGAATACGTATCATGCATTTGGATTGTAACAAAAATCTGAAAGTAGTGATTTATATGTAGCTGTCTCTTGTGAGATTATGACACCAAAAAGAAAGAAAAGAAAGTGTGAGTTTGTGACAATCGTAGAATTGCAATGGTAGGGAAAATACTTAGAGAAGTGTACAAAATCTTGACAGTTACCCACTTTTGATAGGTCAATTTCATACACCGTTCACCCTTTTATCTTCCTTTGTTTTTTCCTACTCAACTTGTAATAATATCATAAGTTATATTTGCCATAATCAGACCATTCTTCACGTGGAGTTGGAGATAATTTAATTGCAACTTGTTGGATGTGCTCACAAAGATGTGGCGAAAATACCTTATTCGCATATTCTAGTCGATCGCTATCTTATGTACTCTGTGGTAGGTATGAAAGAAGGTGAATTACCAAATATCTTAAACCTTGTTCAACGACGAAATTATGAATTTATATAAAAGGGATTCAAGAATTAGTAAAATGTCATACTTGAATTTGAATCACAATTAAGTAAAATTCCTTTGCCAGTAAATCGCCTACATCATACTTCTTTGAATACGTCCTTTTTTTGAATCTACATAAATACGGAATATTTTGTACGCCAAACTGCCTTTTTAGAATTCAATTAGACCCTTACTACCAATTTTTCTTTAAAGGTCATCTGATAAAAAAGATTAGCATGATCTATGCGCAACTTATAACCAAAATATGATCCATTTAAAGAAATCTGAACCTGCATCGCTATTTCGTTGTAACTACGTGCACAAAAGCTGACTAGGCCACACCCTAGTTTGACAGCTTCTTAATTATTAAATCATTAACAACTGTATAAAAAACATAGTCTCCCCTCTTTCTCTTGTCCCATCTTTCACGTAATAATTACTTACTTATATTCATTTCACATATAAAAATAGTTATAATTGAATATACTAAAAATAGCTTGTTCGATGTCTGCTGCAGAAATGTTAGTTCCACATTGTTAAAGAAACAAAATTTATTGTTGTCTCCACGTTAGAATAGTATCTCTCCAAAAAAATGCATATTCTTTTACCGACGTACGGAGAAAATATTCGTTGCGAATCAACAAAATATTTCTGAACTTTCAGGATTTCAGTTAAAGTCAAAACTTTTAACTGCTCGGGTCAACGTGCCTCGAGTCTGCTCAAACACACTCGGACGGATAGTCCTCATCACTTAGAGGAGTCCGAATATATACTCAAAATCGAATCCTATCAATAGGAAAAAAGCAGCATTTTTCTTTTAATTTTCGTCTATATGTTGTTCTTTTTGCCAAGTAGGACTAAAATAAGTGTAAAAAAAAAGACGTATTTATGTATAACGCTCTTTTAAAGAGCGCTATAAATATAACACCTTCAATAACATCGATAAATATGTATAGCGCATTTATAAAGCGCGTTATACCTATTTTTTGGGCCCACCAGTAAATCTCTTGCGTTTAACTAACATAACAATAATTCAAATGGGTATAGCGCCCTTTAAAAGAGCGTTGTACCTCAAAAAATTCAACCTCCCAACCTAGGCATTGCCTAATTTAAAGTCGTTAGGAGTTTACAAAAATCCATTCAAAAATATTCCTAACTCCCATTAAAAAATTTCTTCTTATTAAATTCTCAAGCATTTTTTCATAATGTCTTAAGAGTGAAAAGTAGAGGTTTCATTATATTGGGGGGGGGGGGGGGGGGGGGGGGGTTTGGGGGAGGGGGTGAGGTTATGGTGACGAATAACACTGTGAGTTATAATTTATCTCACCAGTGTCATGTTAAGTTGCCACTTACAATGGAGTACGATACATTGTTATCGTTGTTATGTAAAAAAGTGAGTGTGAGGAAACGTTCGGTGAACCTTAAAGTAACCGGAAGATATCCGTATTCCGTCACTCTGCAAAGGGTTGTTTGTTACGCTGAGTTTAACATCGACGATGATGAAACTTTGAGGGATTTTTTGAGGACTCCGGATGAATACCGGGAATTTCTTGTAATAAAAATGTTGGAAATGTACGTCAAGGTTGAAGCCGTTCGCAATAATGAGGTTGAGCATAGTAAGAATAACCTTCAGCCATCAGGTGGTTATTCTGGAGGAGTTTTGCCGGACAGGTTCCGACTGAAAGAGTTTGGCTTGATTTAAACTTATCACGACGGGCGAATGAGGAGCGAGGAAATAATTTCTCTCCTGCTTTACATAATCCACAAGATGAGTGGTAAAGTTCAATTTTTCATTGTGTTACGATGTATATTTTTGTTGTATTGAATTTGTATTAACGCTCATATATTACATAGGGGGTACCAGCCAGATATGACTTTTACAAGTTATGAACCCACACCCAGTTGGAATATGCGTAGTTCTGGTGTGTTGGATCACGGTGATCCATCCGGGAGTCATCACCAAGGCAATTGAGTCAGGACATGTGGTCCATCAAGGAATGTCAACACATTACGACTTGTAAGTGAAGTGGTACAGCTATATGGAAAGTATTTATTAATTCGAGTAGCTTATTATTTCGTTGTTTGTGCAGTGAAAACGAGCAGGTTGAACCACATGTCCTGACTCAATTGCCCGAAGACGACATATTAAATCGGGATATGGCAGATGCACATAGTGAGGAAGAGAACAGTGATTATGAAAATAATACCGATGATTCCGGAAACGACACACCCTTCCCTCGTGGGGATGGTAATGAGGAGGAAGAGAATGAAGGACCTGATTTAACGAGGGAGTATGATCCACCCCCCGTTAGACCAAGAGTGTATGAGTCCTAAGTGACGTTTCATTCAAGAAAGATTCCATACCTTGATTATTTTTCAAGTATGCCGGATGTGGATGCTCTCACAAGAGATTGTGATGAAAATCGGACAGTAATGTGGGATGATTCTAGACCAACGGTGCTGGCAAAAGGCATGCTTTTTCCTAATAAAGCGCGCCTAAGCAGGGCGGCGAAAATGTACAGCGTAAAAGGTGTCGTAAGATGACAGTATGGGAGTCAAGTCCGAATGTATGCAAGGTTGTTTGCCACAGATGGTTTACGGGTTGTTATTGGATGCTGCGTGCGAGCAAGAAGAACACAGGTATGTGGAAAGTGGGTAAATACATTGCCATCCACACATGTGAAATAGACACATTCAATGGGAATAACTACAACTTGGATATTGACTTGATTTCTCTTATCCTTATTCCACACCTTGAAGCGTCCATAATGTATAAAATCAAAGAGTACATTACATCAGTCCACTAGGAATATGGCCATACCATTACCAAAAGAAAGGCATTTCTCGGGCGCAAACGTGCGTTTGAAATTGTTTATAGTAACTGGGATAAGTCATTTGCAGTTCTACCCAGGTACATGGCCGCACTGCAACACTTTAACCCGGGATGGTTATTGAATGGAAGCTTAAGCGGAGTCCGGGAAGACCAGAATATATATTCTATTACGTGTTCTGGGCATTTAAACCAGCAATTGATGGTTTTCCGTTGTCGCCCGGTAATATCCATAGACGGCACTCATGTCTATGGAAAGTATGATATCAAGTTGTTGATCATTGTTGCAGTAGATGCTAATGGACAAATATTTCCTCTAGATTTTTCTATTTGTGCCAATGAAAGTCAAGAGATGTAGACGTTATTTTTGAACCATTTGAAAGAGCACGTTGCCAAACGACATTCATGTATTTGTCTAATATCTGATCGGCATGGTGGTATCTTAAGTTCTGTACAGAATTTGCCTGCATGGAAAGAACCTTATGCCTACCACCATTGCTGTGTGAGGCACCTGAAGGCCAATTTCCAGAAGGCACATCCCAACAAGGACCTGTATGATTTGATGTGGATGGCAGCAACAGACCACCAATAGCATAAATTCCGGAGGCACATGGAATCTATCAGGCAGGAAGACCAGAGAGACTATCGTTGGTTGATGCGACATGAGCTTGACAAGTGGACTTTGCATGCGGATGGGGGCAGAAGATGGGGAATTCTGACTACAAATGTGTCAGAGTCGTTCAACAGGTTGTTGAAGTTGGCAAGAGGATTGTCTGTCACTGCCATGGTGCGGATGTCATTCAAGCAAATGGCGGAGAGGTTTGTTGAAAGGGTTGTAGATGCAACGTCATTGATGGAAATGGGTGTTGAATTTATTCCACTACCGATGAAAAGATTTGAGAAATACATGCGGCGAGCACATTGGCATTCATTTTTTACAGTATGATCACACAACAATATTTCTTAAGTTCGTACCGCTATCCATCAAAATCGGGGGAATAATGTACATACCATAAATGAATCTAGAAGGTTATGCTCTTGTGGAAAATAGTCCATTTACCACATGTCGTGCTCACATGCCATCAGGTGCTTTCAACATATTGGTTTAGGGCCAACTAACTATGTTGATAAACAATATAGTGTTGCTGCATACTTAAACATCTACAGAGGGCAGTTGCAGCCAATGGGTGTTAAGCATTATTGGCCGCCGGAATTATTTCAAATGGTGCGTAACAAGGAGTTTTTGCGTCGAATAGGTGTAGAAGAGAACGCGTATACAGAACCAAATGGATGTTAGTGATACCGTTTATGCGCTCAAATGTGGTATATGCTCGCAAATAAGACACGACCGTCGAAAATGTCCTTCGGCTGGTTAGGGTAGCGGTGGTAATCCAGCTCCTGGTGGGAGTTCTTCTAATGTTCCCAACTATCAAGGATACACATAGTAACTGGTTTTCACAATGTAGTTGTAATAAGTGTATGTACTTGTTTATGTTGCAAGATGTATCAAATAAAATTATGTTTCCATTATTGTTAAATCTTATTGATATTTAACATTTTTCAGTTGAGTAAATTAATGAATTTCTCCCTCCTGTTCATGTAATCGAAAATAGTATTGGATTAAAAAATGGAAAAAAATTTAGTAGACCTTCGAATTTCACGCTAAAATTGTTATTAGAAAACTACACTGTCAGAGGAGGAGGCAGATGTTTGATAAATATGTGAATATATATAGTGCGGTTAAATACTATGTTATGTGTTAGCATAGCGTGGTTAAATACTACGTTGTGTGTGTTGTCTTGTCGAACTGAAAAGTTGTCCGCTTGCGAAAAAGTTGTTTTGTATCCGAAAGAATCTTTAACACGCGAAGCATAGCGCGGTTAAATACTATGTTATGTGTTAGCATATCGCGGTTAAATATTACGCTATGTGTGTTGCCTTGCCTATAAATAACGGGCGCATTCTAGTTATTTTTTGCGCTTAACAATAACCAATAGCAAAACTTTCCATAAAAGCAGGGTTTTTTTTCGTTGTAACAAATGTCTGAATGCCTTTATGTACCAAGGTGATAGTGCGGCAAAAAATGTATGATGGCGGACTATTGGGATGATGGTGAAGTTGGGCACCGATACTGGATGTGTGTGAACAAGTTTTATGGGATTCCCGAAGAAAATTTTTGCAATTTTGAGGTATGGATTGATGAACCCTGTAAGCAGGAATGCTACAAAATAACTTTGCAGTATATTCATGATTTGAACAAAAGATACGAACATGATGAGGTTATGTATAAACGAGAAATTGCGGCGTTGAAGGAGAAACTAAAAAAGGTGGAAGAAGAACAAAATAGGTTGTTGGATCAATTTGAGTGATTGAAGAAGAGAATAATGGACTAAAAAAACCAATGTATGTGTTGAGTGTTGTATTTTATCTTTGTGCTTTCCATATCATGTATTTTCATTATGTGTGCTGAATTTAAATTATGTTAAGTTGTTGTGTTTGTGTTGCAGTATTAAAATAACTAAAAATCGGGAAATATATACATAATACGCATATAATGAAAACAATAAAAATTGTTGCTATTATTTACATAAAATAATATTACATTAAATACAAAAAAAATCAATGTGTCCCACAACATGTGTGCTTCAATGCAGCCGCTGGCCTGAGGCGCATCCCATCCCGCCCGACTACGCTATCAGGTTCATCCTCATCACGTCGTCTCTTTATAGGAGGATGTGTTGCAACATGATCATCAGTAGTGCTGGCAGGATTGGTAGAAGGGGTCGTCGGTCCAGTAGTAACCTACAGAAGAATAAGTCAGCTCAGTATAGGAAAATATATATTAAGTCACAACAACTTAAATTGTCTTACTATGACGTCGTCGGGCTCCTGAATATAATCGTCTATTGCAGCCAGGTCAGCATCGCACAAAGTGGCCTCCGTGACGGCCGAGGATTAAGCCTTAATAAGAAAATTAATATAGTTATTTATGGAAAATCAATGAGAAAAGAAAAAACAAATTTACAGTAAATACTAATAAAAACATACCTGCGCTTGTGAAAGATCCCCAGCACCCCTCGATGATGAGCCATAACTCAGCCAGCGCCCACTATCCATATCTCGGGTCGGCCGATCCCCAACAACGGTCAATGGGCCATGGGCCTGGAAAGTATGCATCCCAATCCACTTCGGTAATGCCCGTGCCTATGGTCAACAATGGACCTGAGAGGGTCACCTGCAAAGTCCTTGGAGTGAGCTGCAGCCCAAGGTTGTATGACGACATGATGTTGTGATACTCGTCCGGCTCATGGAAGTCACCCGGCAGGTCAGCATCAACATCATCAACAGGGGCCTCAATGCCCCCTTGTTGGGTACCACCTCTTCCCCCCCCCCCCCCCCCCCCCCCCCCCCCC
>ML294433.1:0-44282 GCA_005239495.1 Nicotiana undulata
GGCTTGCCTAACCCCACCGTTAGGCGCCATCACGACCTGGACCGGTTTTGGGTCGTGACAAATTTAGTACCCGTATTTTCTTATTAAGTTCTTACTTGTTCTTACCTTATTTATGTACCCGTACTACTGGCTGATTTTGTGTTCTGACTCCTAATTGATTTTGGAATTGATTATTACCCTGTTTAACCTCATTCTTAGATACAAATTGATTCCGGGTGAGATTTTCCTTAAATTAAGTAGTACTTATTTGATTCTGTCCTCTTAATTGATTCATGCTGACCGTAATTGATTGATTAACTGATTTTCATACCTTATTTGTGTGTAATTGATTTTATACCTTATTTGTTTTACTCTATTGTATTCTATAAAAGCCCTTCCCTTGTCCTGATCTTAAAGAGAGACACCTAGACACTTACACGCTTTTACAACTTCTTCACTGAACAACTTAAAAACTCTCAAGCTTTCTGTTTTTCTCAAAAATTGTCACGACCCCAAATCCTAACAGGCCGTGATGACGCCTATCGTGGAAATAGGCTATCCAACCATCACATTACTACGAATTTGTTCTATTATAAAAATTCACAATTCAATAACAAATGGACAACATAGTAAAAAATGAATTCTTTAAGTCTTAGCGCCTCAATAATAGTCTAAACAACTCTAAACAAAACCTCCCAAGACTGGAGTCAACATGGTCACAAGAATCTACGAAATACAACTATCTCTGCTAATGTCTTAATCAATGTCTATGAAATAAATACTAATACTAATAAAAGTAAGGGAAATGGAGAAGTTGTGGACGCTGGACAGCTACCTCGAAATCCCGTGAGCTGCTGATAACGAACTCGGATGACTACTGCTTCGAATCAATACCTGAATCTGCACACAGAGGTGCAGGGAGTAATAATGAGTACGCCAACTCAGTAGTAATGAAAATAAATCACAGTCAGAGAAATAAGAAATACACAGCACATATACACCAATTCACAAAAACAGTAAATCACCAAGTCACCATAAGTATTCATCAAATACATAAGTTCGAAAATCGTTTTCAAGAAATCCTTTGAAACAAGTATAATTTCAATATATATATATCTCAGTAAAACTCTCAGTAAAAATCAGTTTGAAAACGAAGTGAATCATAGTTCAAAAACTCAGTAAAATTTTAATAAATCTGCCCCTCGGGCCATAATCATTTCTCATAACAATCTCAGTATCAACCCATCAGGCAACGTCACAGTCACTCAATATCAGCCCATCAGGCAACCTCACAGTCACTCAATATTAGCCCATCAGGCAACCTCGCAATCACTCAGTATCAGCCCCGCGGGCAATATCACTCATTAGGTACATGCGCTCACTGGGAGTGTGCACAGACTCCGGAGGGGCTCCTACAACCCAAGCGCTATAACAAGCCACAACATGGCATGAATCACACACAATATAGGCCCGCAGCCTCACTCATATCATATCATCCTCACAATATTGGCCCGCACCCTCACTCAGTCCGACACTCTCAACATGCCCTTCAGGCCATAAATATACCGGGTTCTCGACCCAAAAATAGTGTTTCATTTTCAATAAATAGTATCAAAATACACTGAGTGTCGAAACAATTTATCAAGAAAAGATTGAGTGAAAATCATAACATATCAGTGAGGAAAATAGTAGAAACAGCCCCCAAGGGGTAAACAATTCGGCACTAGGCCCCAAACATGGCTTACAACCCAAAACACATCAAATATATTGCAATACTATTAAGCATAGGCTTAAAAACTAGTTTCGCAACTCAATAGTTGCCCAAGTAGGGAATATATTTCAAAAGTTCCAACCTTTGTATTCCAAAACCCGTGAAAGGGTGCAGAGTCCGGGGTTTCATACCCTCAGGATAGGATTTAAAGACATTACTTACCTCAAACTAGCCCGGAAACTATTTCGCAATACGCTTGCCTCTCGTATCAACCTCCGAGCGCTCTAAATCTACCAAGTTCAGATTTTTATCATCAAATTATGCTTAAGGACTGAATTCCAATTGAAAAATATCAGTTTTAGCTCAAAACCCGAAATTTGCTAAAACCCGACCCCCGGGCCCGCGTATCGGAACTCAGAAATTTTTATACCAAAATGTTCTTCGTCATATCACGAGTCCGTACATATAAAGAACGCTAAAATCAGAGTTCATTTGACCCCTCAAATTGACCCCTAAATGTCTCATAATCTCAAGCCCTAGCCCCACCTTTTTCTACCGATTTTCATGAATTAAACACTGAGATTATGTTCCTTAATCACCTATAATCAAGTTTTAAGGTCCATAATACTTACCTCTATGATGAACACTGATTTTCCCTCTTCAAAATCGCCTCAAAAGCTTCTTCCCGTTCAAAAATGGTGTTAAAATAGGTTAATGTCGCAGAAGGGTTTAATTAATACTTCCCAGTTATTACTCTCCGCGATCGCGGTCAACGGGCCGCGTTCGCACAGACCAATTTCCCTTTGACCTTCACGATCGCGGTCAATGCTCCGCGAACGCACTGCTTTGCCCAGTCGACTCTTCGCGATCGGACCCCCAGGCTCGCGAACGCACAGAACAAATGGCCTGGGGGTCCCTCAGGTGATCTAACCCTACGCGAACGCACATGTACCCCTGCGTTCGCACTGACCATTCCTCTCACCCTCCGCGTTCGCACCTCCTCCTTCGCGAACGCACAGAACAAATCTCCCCCAGCTCCCAATTCTCCCTATGCGAACGCAGGCCCTCCTTCGCGAACGCATAGGGTAAGTTCCATCTGTAGAAACACCAGAAAACAACATCTTCTTTGAGTCCAAATGAGTCCGTTAATCACCCGAAATCAATCTCGAGCCCCTCGGGACCTCAACCAATTACACCAACACGTCATAAATGATCATTCAAACTTAGTCGCACTCTCAAAACACTAAAAATAACATCAAAACACCAAAATCACATCGGATTCAAGCCTAAGAACTTTGAAATTTCTAAAATCCACCAATGATGCCGAAATTATTCAAAACAACTTCGATTGACCTGAAATTTTGCAGACATATCCAAAATGACATTACAAACCTGTTCCAACTGTCGGAATTCCATTCCGACCCCGATAGCCTATTTTCCACTGCCGACCGGAAATCGCCAAAAACTAACTTTTGCCAATTCAACCCTTATTCTACACCGGACATCACAAAAATATTCCGAACACACTTCTAAGTCCCAAATCACCTAACACAGCTATCCGAGCCATAAAATCCGTATTCCGAGGTCGTTTACCACCAAGTCAACTCTCAGTTGACTTTTCCAACTTTAAGGCTATTTTTAAAGACTAAGTGACTAAACTCTCACTACAACCATCCCGATTTCAAGCCTAGTGACTCTAACACATCAATAACAGTATAACCATCCTATAACAAGTCAATAACAGTAATTATAATGCAAGTTCTATGTAACGATAGACCGGGTCGTTACATTCTCCCCCTCTTAATCAAACGTTCGTCCTCGAACGGGTCTAGAAATATACCTAGAGTCTCAAACAAGTGAGGATATTTGCTCTGCATCTCCCGCTCGGTCTCCCAAGTAATTTCCTCCACTGGCTGACCTCTCGACTGCACCTTTACTGAAGCGATATCCTTGGACCTCAACTTTCTGACCTCGCGAGCTAAAATAACTACTGGCTCAACCTCGTATGACATATCACCTTCGAGCTGAACTGTGCTGAAGTCTAACACATGATACGGGTCACGAACATATTTCCTGAGCATCGACACATGAAATACCGGATGAACACTCGATAGACTAGGCGGCAAAGCAAGTCTATAAGCCACCTCTCCAACCTTCTGAAGCACCTCAAAAGGACCAATAATTCGAGGACTCATCTTTCCTCTCTTTCCGAACCTCATAACACCCTTCATAGGTGATACCTTCAACAATACCTTATCACCTTCCATAAATGACATATCCCGGACCTTTCGGTCCGCATAACTCTTCTGCCTAGACTGCGCCGTGCGAAGTCGCTCCTGAATCAACTTCACCTTCTCCAACGCATCCTGAATCAAATCTGTGCCCAATAACTTAGCCTCACCAGGATCGAACCAACCAACCGGAGATCTACACCTCCTACCATATAAAGCTTCATACCGGGCCATCTGAATACTGGACTGGTAGCTGTTATTGTATGCAAACTCCGCTAGTGGCAGAAACTGATCCCATGAACCACCGAAATCAATCACACAAGCCTGTAACATATCCTCCAATATCTTAATAGTCCGTTCCAACTTCCCGTCGGTCTGAGGGTGAAATGCAGTGCTCAATTCTACATAGTACCCATACCTTTCTGTACGGTCCTCCAAAATTGAGATGTGAACTGTGTACCTCTGTCGGAAATAATAGAAACCGGAACTACATGCAATCGGACAATCTCCTTGATGTAAATACTAGCTAACCTCTCTAAAGTATAAGTAGTACTGACAGGAATGAAATGCGCGGACTTGGTCAATCTATCCACAATGACCCAAATAGCATCAAAACCCTTCGAAGTCCGTGGATGCCCAACTACAAAGTCCATAGTNAATGAATAGAATACCACGAACTGTGAGCCTCTGCTAATATTAACTCTCGAATCCCTTCCACAGCGGGCACGCAAATACGGCCCTGCATCCTCATAACTCCGTCATCACCAATAGTCACATCCCTGGCATCACCCCGACGGACTCTATCCTGAAGAACTAATAAGTGTCGGTCATCATACTTGCGAGCTTTAATCTGATCATAGAGAGAAGACCGGGAAGCCATGCTAGCTAATACCCGCGGAGGGTCTGACAAATCCAACCTCACCAATTGACCCGCTAAAGCCTGAACATCAAGTGCTAAAGGTCGCTCTCCTGCTGAAAGGTAAGCTAGACTCCCCAAACTCTCGGCTCTCCGACTCAAGGCATCGGCTACTACATTGGCCTTCCCCGAGTGATACAAAATAGTTAAGTCATAGTCCGTGAGAAGCTCTAACCACCTCCTCTGACGCAAATTCAAGTCCTTCTGCCTCAGCAGATACTGCAAGCTACGATGATCAATGAAAATCTCACACTTCTATACAAGTAATGCCGCCAAATCTTTAAGGCATGAACAATGGAAGCTAACTCAAGATCGTGCACTGGACAGTTCTTCTCATGCACCTTCAATTGTCTAGACGCGTAAGCAATCACCCTACCGTCCTTCATCAATACCGCCCCAAGCCAACTCTAGAAGCATCACAATAGACTGTGTAAGAACCCGAACCAGTAGGCAAAACTAGTACCGGAGCTGTGGTCAATGCTGACTTGAGCTTCTGAAAGCTCTCCTCACACTCATCGCACCATCTGAATGGAGCACCCTTCTAGGTCAATCTAGTCAATGGTGAAGCAAGGAGAATCCCTCCACAAAGCGACGGTAATATCCCGCCAAACCAAGGAAACTCCTAATCTCAGTAGCTGAGGACGGTCTGGGCCAACTCTGCACCACCTCTATCTTCTTCGGATCAACCTGAATACCCTTACTAGACACCACGTGCCCCAAGAAAGCTACTCAACCAAGCCAAACTCACACTTGGAGAATTTTTCATAAAGCTTCTCCTCCCTCAATCTCTGTAACACAATCCTCAAGTGCTGAGCATGCTCTTCCTGGCTACGAGAATAAACCAGGATGTCATCAATGAACACAATGACGAACGAATCCAGGTAAGGCTGAAATACACTGTTCATCAATTGCATGAACGTTGATGGGGCATTAGTCAGCCCAAATGACATAACCAGAAATTCATAATGACCATATCTGGTCCTGAAAGCAGTGTTCGAAATGTCAGAATCCCGAATCTTCAGCTGATGATACCCAGACCTTAAGTCGATCTTGGAGAACACCTTAGCTCCCTGAAGCTGATCAAATAAGTCATCTATACGAGGCAAATGATACCGATTCTTCACCATAACCTTATTCAGTTGTCTATAATCAATACACATACGCATGTAGCCGTCTTTCTTTTTCACAAACAACACCGGTGCACCCCAAGGTGACACACTCGGCCGAATGAACCCCTTATCTAAGAGTTCCTGAAGCTGCTCTTTCAGTTCTTTCAACTCCGCTGGTGCCATGCGGTAAGGTGGAATAGAGATAGGCTGAGTGTCTGTCACCAGGTCAATACCAAAATCAATATCTCTGTCAGGTGGCATGCCTGGCAGGTCTGTAGGGTATACATCCGAAAAATCACGGACTACAGGAACAGACTCAACAGAAGGAGTCTCACTAATAACATCCCTCACAAAAGCAAGATAAGATTCACACCCTTTCTCAACCATACGCTGAGCCTTTAAATAAGAAATCACTCTGCTAGGTACATGCTCTATAGACCCTCTCCACTCGACTCTCGGAACTCTGGGCATAGCTAAGGTCACAGTCTTAGCATGACAATCAAGGATAGCATGACATGGGGACAACCAATCCATGCCCAAAATTACATCAAAATCAACCATACTGAGTAACATCAAGTCCACTCGGGTCTCCAGACCCCCAATAGATATAAGACACGACCGATACACACGGTCCACAACAATAGTATCACCCACCGGAGTCGAAACATGAACAAACGTAACTAGAGACTCACGGGGCATATTCAGAAAATGAGCAAAATAGGATGAGACATAAGAGTACGTGGAACCAGGGTCAAATAAAGCCAAAGCATCACTGTGACAAACTGAAATAGTACCTGTAATCACCGCATCCGACGCCATAGCATCGGGCCTAGCCGGAAGTGCATAAATACGTGGCTGGCCTCCACCTGCTCGACCTCCCCGTCTAGGGCAGCCTCTAGCTGCCTGACCACCACCCCTAGCTACCTGGGTAGGTGGTGATGTGACTGGGGCTGAACCCTCTGCTGAGATGAACTACTAGGACAACGGGGACACTGCATCCACTCATGTCCGAACTCTCCACACTCATAACAACTACCTGGAGCTGGAGATGAAAACTGACAAAAACCCCTGCCACCATGATAACCACTAGATGAATTATGCACAGAAGAACCCTGATAAGATGATGCTCCGGCGGAGCTCTGAGCTGGAAGGGCACTAAAAGATGAACGTCCCTGATGAGAATTGCGAGGACCCTACCCCGAAGATACACCACTGTAAGCTCTGCGAACTGGCTGTAGAGGTCTAAATGGACGACCTCTGCTATGCCGAAACTGCCCTCTAGAAGGGGCATCACTGAAGCTACCTACTCCCCGAGGCCTCTCTCTCCTCACGCTCCTGCCTGCGAACCAACTCAATGTCCCAAGAAATGTCAACAACCTGCTCAAATGTAGCTCTAGACACTCTTTCTCTGGTCATCAAAATGCGAAGCTGATAAGTGAGACCATCTACAAACCTCCTAATCCTCTCCCTATAAGTAGGGACAAACTCAGAATCATGTCTAACCAACTCAGAAAACCTTATCTCGTACTGAGTAACTGATAAGTCTCCTTGGCGCAGCTGCTCAAACTGTCTGCGCTGCTTCTCTCTGTGGGACTGAGGAACATACTTCTCCAAAAAGATCGTGGAGAACTGCTGCCATGTGAGTGGTGCTGAACCAACCGGCCTACGCCTCTCGAATGCCTTCCACCAAGTGAAAGCAACACCTGCAAACTGAAATGTAGCAAACGAGACCCCACTGGTCTCCAAAATACCCGCAGTACGCAATATCCTCTGGCATTTATCAAGAAAACCTCGGGCATCCTCACCCTCTAGGCCGCTGAAAGTCGGAGGCTTAAGTCTGTTGAACCTCTCCAGCCTACGTTGCTCATCCTCAGGCATAGATGGAACCACATAGTCCTGAACTGGGGCGACCGGCTGAGCTGGGGCTGCTTCCGGTGTCTGAATACCCCGTACAACCTGCTCAGGTGTCCGGGCAGCTGGAGTCTGATTGCCTCTCCCGGCCTGAGCTGCAGTGGCAGTAGTGGATATAGAAACCACCTGAGCTAAACTGGAAAACACCGTCAATATCTGAGCCAGGGTCTCCTGAAGACCCGGAATAACAATAGGCACTGCCGGTGCCTGAGCCTGTCCCGCTGGAGCGCCATTGGCGGGAACCTGATCCTGAAGGATAAAAGGATCCTGTGGTACTACTCCGGCTGCTGCCTGGGCTGGTCCCCTACCTCTACCACGGCCTCGACCCCTTGTGGGTCTAGCTGGTGTCTGGTCACCCTGATCGGTATTGCGTGTCCTCACCATCTGTGAGAGAATGAAACAACATAAGTTTAGATTTCAAGAATCAATAGTTTGGCACGAAAGAGTTCAAGAAAAGTAGAGGTGTTTCCTAAGAGTTCTGCAGCCTCTCGAAGATAAGTACAGACGTCTCCGTACCGATCCGCAAGACTCTACTGAACCTGCTCATGACCGTTGAGTCCTATGTAACCTAGTGCTCTGATACCAACTTGTCACGACCCCAAATCCTAAAAGGCCATGATGGCGCCTATAGTGGAACTAGGCTAGCCAACCATCACATTACTACGCATTTGTTCTATTATAAAAATTCACAATTTAATAACAAACGACAAACATAGCATAAAATGAATTCTTTAAGTCTTAGCGCCCCAATAATAGTCTAAACAATTCTAAACAAAACCTCCCAAGACTGGAGTCAACATGGTCACAAGCATCTACGAAATACAACTAGCTCTGCTAATGTCTTAATCAATGTCTATGAAATAAATACTAATACTAATAAAAGGAAGGGAAATGGAGAAGCTGTGGACGCTGGACAACTACCTCGAAATCCCGTGAGCTGCTGATAACGAACTCGAACGACTACTACTCCGAATCAATACCTGGATCTGCACACAGAGGTGCAGGGAGTAATGATGAGTACGCCAACCCAGTAGTAATGAAAATAAATCACAGTCTGAGAAATAAGAAACACACAACACAGATACACAAATTCACAAAAATAGTAAATCACCAAGTCACCATAAGTATTCATCAAATACATAAGTTCGAAAATCGTTTTCCAGAAATCCTTTGAAACAAGTATAATTTCAATATATATATCTCAGTAAAACTCTCAGTAAAAATCAGTTTGAAAACGAAGTGAATCATAGTTCAAAAACTCAGTAAAATTTTCATAAATCTGCCCCTCGGGCCATAATCATTTCTCATAACAATCTCAGTATCAGCCCGTCAGGAAACCTCACAGTCACTCAATATCAGCCCATCAGACAACCTCACAGTCACTCAATATTAGTCCATCAGGCAACCTCGCAATCACTCCGTATCAGCCCCGCGGGCAACATCATTCATTAGGTACCTGCGCTCACTGGGGGTGTGTACAGACTCCGGAGGGGCTCCTACAACCCAAGCGCATAACAAGCCACAACATGGCATGAATCACACACAATATAGGCCCGCAGCCTCACTCATATCATATCATCCTTACAATATTGGCCCGCAGCCTCACTCAGTCCGACACTCTCAACATGCCCTTCAGGCCATAAATATACCGGGTTCTCAACCCAAAAATAGTGTTTCATTTTCAATAAATAGTATCAAAATACACTGAGTGTCGAAACAATTTATCAAGAAAATACTGAGTGAAAATCATAACATAGCAGTGAGGAAAATAGTAGAAACATCCCCCAAGGGGTAAACAATTCGGCACTAGGCCCCAAACATGGCTTACAACCCAAAACACATCAAATATATTGCAATACTATTAAGCATAGGCTTAAAAACCAGTTTCGCAACTCAATAGTTGCCCAAATAGGGAATATATTTCCAAAGTTCCAACCTTTGTATTCCAAAACCTGTGAAAGGGTGCATAGTCCGGGGTTTCATACCCTCAGGACAGGATTTAAAGACATTACTTACCTCAAACTAGCCCGGAAACTATTCCGCAATACGCTTGCGTCTCGTATCAACCTCCGAGTGCTCTAAATCTACCAAGTTCAGATTTTTATCATCAAATTATGCTTAAGGAATGAATTCCAATTGAAAAATATCAGTTTTAGCTCAAAACCCGAAATTTGCTAAAACCCGATCCCAGGCCCGCATCTCGGAACTCAGAAATTTTTATATCAAAATGTTCTTCGTCATCTCACTAGTCCGTACATATAAAGAACGCTAAAATAAGAGTTCGTTTGACCCCTCAAATCGACCCCTAAATGTCTCATAATCTCAAGCCCTAGCCCTAGCCCCACCTTTTTCTACCGATTTTCATGAATTAAACACTGAGATTATGTTTCTTAATCACCTATAATAAAGTTTTAATGTCCAAAATACTTACCTCTATGATGAACACTGATTTTTCCTCTTCAAAATCGCCTCAAAAGCTTCTTCTCGTTCAAAATTGGTGTTAAAATAGGTTAAGGTCGCGGAAGGGCTTAATTAATCCTGCCCAGTTATTACTCTCCGCGATCGCGATCAACGGGCCGCGTTCGTACAGACTAATTGCCCTTTGACCTTCGCGATCGCGGTAAACGCTCCGCGAACGCACTGCTTTTCCCAGTCGACTCTTCTCGATCGCACCCCCAGGCCCGCGAACGCACAGAACAAATGGCCTGGGGGTCCCTCAGGTGATCTAACCCTACGCGAACACACATGTACCCCTGCGTTCGCACTGACCATTCCTCTCACCCTCCGCGTTTGCACCCTCTTCCTTCGCGAACGCACATAACAAATCTCCCCCAGCTACCAATTTTCCCTATGCGAACGCAGGCCCTCCTCCGCGAACACATAGGTTCCATCTGTAGAAACACCAGAAAACAACATCTTCTTTGAGTCCAAATGAGTCTGTTAATCACCCGAAATCAATCCTGAGCCCCTCGGGACCTCAACCAATTAAACCAACACATCATAAATGATCTTTCAAACTTAGTCGCACTCTCAAAACACTAAAAATAACATCAAAACACCAAAATCATATCGGATTCAAGCCTAAGAACTTTGAAATTTCTAAAATCCACCAATGATGCCGAAATTATTCAAAACAACTCTGATTGACCTGAAATTTTGCAGACATATCCAAAATGACATTACGAATCTGTTCCACTTGTCAGAATTCCATTCCGACCCCGTTAGCCTATTTTCCACTGTTGATCGGAAATCGCCAAAAACTAACTTTTGCCAATTCAAGCCTAATTCTACACCGGACATCACAAAAATATTCTGAACACACTCCTAAGGCCCAAATCACCTAACTCAGCTATCCGAGCCATAAAATTCGCATTCCGAGGTTTTTTTTACCACCAAGTCAACTCTCAGTTGATTTTTCCAACTTTAAGGCTATTTTTAAAGACTAAGTGACTAAACTCTCATTACAACCATTCCGATTTCAAGCCTACCGACTCTAACACGTCAATAACAGTATAACCATCCTATAACAAGTCAATAACAGTAATTATAATGCAAGTTCTACGTAATGACAGACCGGGTCGTTAAAAAAACTTAAGTTCTCTCTTTGTGCTGCTGTTCTGATTTCTGCACTGTTTGGCCGGCCGGAAGCCAAGACTAGATTCTCTGGATTCAAATTGCTGCTGCATTCCTGTGTGCTTTCTTCTTAACTGGTATGCTTTAACTCCTGTTATCCTATTCTGTTCTATGTGCTTATTTGGCTAGTTTATTTCAAAACCTCAACACGATTCTGTTTGCTATATGACTATATGATTTCACTTAGTGATAATTGCTAAACTAAGTTATCTCCAATAATGTGAAACCCTGTCTAATTCAGTTGTATGTTCCCTGTTCTGAACATGACTAGATATTGCAAGCATGTAATTAATATGTGGACAATTCTGTCTGTTAATTCAAGTGTCCGTGCTTTTTGTAATTATTGTAAATACTAGTATGAGTACCTAGTTTGAACAAATACCAATTTGCTTGAACCATGTGCTGAATATGGATTCTGTTTGTTTCTTGGTACAACTTTGTTTGCAACCATGTAATCTTAATCTGTTTGCTTCTGAAAATTAAACTGTTTCTAAAATTGTCCCCTTACCCTTTATGTACTGATTTTCAAACTTCTACTCTTAGTTATTTAGGTTCCTACCACCCCCAGTGTGAGCACTACCTAGGGTCCTTGAGACTCATCCGAACTCTGACACATTGGGGTTGGTTTTCCAATCTTGTATGGACTGTTTCTTTAAGTGTGGTCCTGGTGTGAGCATTGCCCGGGGTCCCTGAGACCCTTGGGAACTGATCACGCTCAACTATGTATACTAAAAGACTAAGCGGGCATGGCAAATATAATCTGGGGTATTATGCCCAGAGTCGAATCCCACAGGGAATTAACGTATCAACTGTCGTCTTTAGATTACTAAATTCTCAATAGTCAACTTTCTCAAACTTTGTGAATATCACTTGGTGTTGGTTTTATACTACTACAGCTGAACGAAAATATAAAAACTAAAGATTAACTAACAATGGTGTGTAAACAATTATAATAAAGGTCTAAGGTTGTGGTTTCCCCCGTTGGTAGAATTCCTTCTTGTATATTTTCTATAGTTTTGATTTAGTTGTCCTTATCAATCATGAACAATCTTATCACAAATCTCTCTCAAGTAATTATGATAATTTACTAGACGCACTTTCTCAAGCTACGCTAGCTATATTGCATTACGGTTCACTTTAGATTGCACCCGAGGTATCATTATCTCTAATCCAACCTCTAAACCCTCGGTTATGACTCTCGCCTATACTCCGGGAGTGGTGTTGTTCACACAACTACCTAAATATGCACTCTCTCTCAAGTAGATACATAATAAATAGGAACAACTAATTGATGGCCCTTCAATCAACTACAACAAAAACGTAGTTGAACCAATAGAGAGTAACAACCAAACAAAACTATATTAATATCTCAACAAGTTCATCCCCAACGGGTTCGACCAACAACCTTAGATTAGAAAGTTTAGCTACTCATGCTCAAGAACAATAAAAACCCAAAAGAATTCATAATGCTCAAAATAAAGATGAAAGGAAGAAAATATAAAACTCTAATGGTTTCTTGTTTTCTCACAATGAGTCTTGCCTCCTACTTGAGCCTAATATTAAGAATATCCTTCTCTTGGGCGGATTTACAATGTTTAAATAGGGTTTGGCAAATTAATCCCGTGTTTTGCACTTAAGTCCTTCAATTTTTCAGGCCTGTCAGCTGTCGCTCGCGGTCGCGGCAGGACCATGTTCCACCGCGCTCCAGCCGCGGTCGACCGCGGTCGCGGTGGACCATGTTCCAGCAATTTCAGTCCTTTCTCTTGTGCTTTCCTCACAGGTTCTTCTCGATTGGCCTTGAACTCCCTTAATTTACTCCAAATTGCTCCAAATTATCCCCTCTCATAGCATATATCCTGCAAAGCACAAGAAACACTAATCAAAGCATTTTGTTATCAATATTCACCTTAAAAACATAATAAAGTATGGTTCATTAGGGGCGAAAATATAGTCTAATTCACCTATTATCAACACCTCACACTTAAACCTTTGCTCGTCCTCGAGAAGCAAAACCACACTCTAAGGCCTAATCTTCTCAAGCATTACCCTTCGGTGTCACACCATGACATTTTACAAGTATTGTACCTAGCGGTGTAACATCTATGCCTCAAGTGGAGACTCTATATGCCATGCCACATTCTTACTTCCTCAAAGTACTCTAGACAGAGGTAACGACTTACCTTTTCTTCATGAATCACGTCCTCACATCACACAATTGAGAGTTGTTCCACAAAAGATAATATTAAGAACAACAGGAGCTTTAAATCGAAAGAATTAACTCACTCTCAAAAAGAACATTCATATGCTTCACTGATACGCCATAGGCTTGCCCGTAGTGTAATACTCTACTAATTGAGTCTATTCAGTCTAAGATCAATAGGTCTTTATTTGGTTGTAATGTAGGCTAAGGGACGGGTAGGATACATTTGGTCATAGTGACTCACCTTCCTAAGCACTTTTAATACAATTACATTAACATTCAACCCATTTTCCTGCTTGGCCAAAACTTTTACCACACTTGCTTCATAAATTACCCCACTACTTTTAGGTGCAACTTTCTTTTCCACGCCACTAAACATCAAGGACTGCATTTTTTTATTGTCCTCTTTCTTTTATTTTTTTATTTTTACTTCGACTTAATGCCCTCAAGAGACCCGTCGGAAGGTGTCCGTCTTCGGGCCAAGTCAAACAAATTGAAAACAACCAATTCAACTATATACAATCAAAACAAGAGAAAAATTATCCACATATACAACAACAAAATTGTCCCCCACCCCACACATGAAAAGTTATCATGTCCCCGTGTCAATTAACAATAAAAGCATAGAGGGGTTAGGAGACTTCCCTGGTGATCACTCGTCGTCAGAAATGGTGGCCGGGTCAACATTACAGTCCCTCCCTAGCGCACGAAACCACGGTTTGAACTTCTTCTCAGATTTAGCATGGTGGGTGGAGATTGCATCCATCCTGACGTTGAGGTCATCCACCGAGGTGCGCAAGCCGGCCACATCCTCCTCTAAGGTCGAATGCCTGGGACCCTCCGGAGGTCGAGAGGGACCCGCCCCATTATGGGACCTCCGAGGTGGTGCATCATCAGGAATAACCTCATCCTCGTCATCAACAGCTAGAGGCACCGGGTGCTCTTTGCCCACATTGATTTTTCCCACTCTGAACGGGGATTTCTTTGCCAATTTTCCGTCAATGGGATGATTCTCAGGAACATTGGCTATCCGGCATAGCCTGGTAACTAGGGAGGGGAAATAGAACGCTTTCATTACCTCAGGCGATCGGATGAACATCTCATCATAGAGCACCCTGGCGATATTAAAGTCAAATCTGTTGACAAAGCACCAAACCATCACCGCCCGTGGGGGGTTGACATCGGTGGTGTTGCTGGTGGGTAGCAGGCGGCTATAGATAACTGTGAACCAACACTTGGCCTCCCAGGTGAAGGAATTAGAGTTCACCGTGATGCCCTCTTTGACCCATGTGGGCTCCCCTCCCACACAAATTGACAGTATGAGCATGGGCCAGTTGACCGCTGGTGTCTGCAGGAACTGGTAATGATCAACATCCCCAGAGAAGGTCGGAAGCCTGTAAACCCGCCGGATGGCCTCCAGTGAGGCATTCACCTTTGTTCTCCGTACAGTGACTACCTAGTTCACATGCTCCGGGCAGTTTGCATAGAATTCCCGGACCATTGGCCTCCTCAGGTTCTTCGAAGAATATCTCCAACTGGCGCCTCCTAATTTCGGCGAACATTTCTAGGCTCTCATGCTTTAAGGCAGCCCTGTCAATTGGCACCTCGTGGACCATCTTCCTGGCGGACTTAGCAGCATACCTGTCCTCAGCAGCCTTTGACACAAATCAGGATGAGTCAAACCGACTAGTGCTCTCTGTGTTTCGCCTTTTTCGTGAGTGAGCCATGGTACCTGTGATAAGAAGGACAATAGTGAGAGAGTGCCCAAGATGTGTGCCTATCGGGTGATTAATCAGACTTCACCACCACGAAGGTCACAATGCCCAAAAGTTTGCTCAATGGGGCCACTTTACAAACACTATGTGGGCATAATTTGTAACAAGCATACATTGGCCCCATATGTACTAACTCAACCCAAAATTCTATTTTTTTCAACACAAACAAGTACCAATCTCACCCCAAGCACTCGAAATTTTTCCCACCATGGTCAAAGAAACACCAACCAACCAACATCAAACAATAGGGGCACAAACCCACCAAAAATGAGCAAGGGGTGGTGAAGAACAACCATTACACACAAATACAACAAGAGTCTACCATAAAATAGAAAAAATACAACAATACACAAAGATCTACTACACAATAGACAAAATAAAAGCAAAAATAAGAGGAGAAGAGAGAAAAAGATACTTACTTGAGTAAGATGAGGGTGGCAACAATGGAGGTTTGGAGGAGAAAGGGAGAGAGAGTCGTGGGTTTGGGAGAGAAGAGGGGGAAATTGGGGGTAGGTTTTAGAATAATGGGGAAAGTGGGGGAATGTGGGGTAAGGGTGGGGTAATTAGATTAAGAAAAGGGGGAGATTTAAGAAGAAAAAAAAAGAAAAAAAAAGAAAAGAATTACTTATGGGCAGACTTACCTGGGCGTCAAATTGGCCTGCCGCGGTCGACCACGGCCGCGGTGGATTCAGAGAGTTGTGATATTGCCGCGGTTGCGCAAGGTTCAGAGAGTTGTTTATTCACCGTGGTTGCGCGAGGTTCAGAGAGCTGTTTATTCACCGCGGTCGCGCTGCGGTCCGCTGTGGTCGCGCGAGGTTCAGAGAGGTCGACTTTGGCCGCAGTCGTGCCGCGGTTCGCCGCGACCGCGGTGACGAGCGTACGAGAAAAATCATTGAAGTTCCAGTTGTCACCGCGGTCACGCCACGGTCCTCCGCGCTCGCGGTGGCCTATGCTTGATTGTTAGTGTGTTTTCCACATATATTTACCTTACCAGAGTTGTTTTATGACCCCGTATTTTGCTCAACACACCTCCAAGCTTGTCCTGCATACTCAAACACTTGTTAAACGTATGTACATCAATCACTATACTACCAAAGAGAAAAACACTAAAATCATGGGTTGCCTCCCACGCAACGCTTGATTTAACGTCGCGACACGAAGAGTACAACAATCAATGGGTTGCCTCCCAAGAAGCGCCTGATTTAACGTCGCGGCACGACGCATAATGAGCGCATTTAAGGCTTGCTCAACCTCTGTGGTTCAAAAAGATGCACCACAGACAACTCCTTGGTCTCATTCATCCCCACATAAAATTTTAATCTTTGTCCATTAACCTTGAAGGCGTTGGACCTATCTTCAGTTGCAATCTCCACAGCACCAGAGGGAAACACTTCGACCACTTTGAATGGTCCAGACCATCGGGACTTAAGCTTACCCGGAAACAATCTCAATCTTGAATTATAGAGCAACACTTTGTCTCCGGGTTTGAAATTTCGGTCCACAGTGTTTTTGTCGTGCAACCTAATCATTCTATCCTTATATAGCCTTGTGATTTCAAATGCTTGATATCGAAATTCCTCCAACTCATGCAGCTCGGTGACTCGATTTTCTCCCGCAGCATCAAGATTCATGTTCAACTGCTTCAATGCCCACCAAGCTCGATGTTCTAGCTCAACAGGAAGGTGACAAGCCATACCAAATACCAACTTTTATGGAGACATACCAATTGGTGTTTTAAATGTTGTCCTATAGGCCCAGAGTGCGTCATCAAGCTTTTCGCCCAATCAGTTCTTGTGGCGTTTACTGTTTTGGTCAACACACTCTTTATTTCACGGTTTGAGACCTCAACCTGCCCAGTTGTTTGAGGGTGATAAGGGGTTGCCACCTTGTGGCGCACATCATACTTGGCCAGTAGCTTCTCGAAGACACGATTGCAGAAGTGCGTGCCACCGTCACTAATAATGGCCCTTGGAATCCTGAACCGGGTGAATATGTTTTTCTTCAAGATCCCCACTACCACTCTTGCATCATTGGTGGGGAACGCTGCAACTTCCACCCATTTAGACATGTAGTCTACAACAACAAGTATGTACTTATTGCCATAGGAGCTGACAAAGGGACCCATGAAGTCGATTCCCCACACATCAAACACCTCCACTTCTTGTATTGGGTTCATGGGCATCTCATGTCGACGGGATATGTTCCCCGTCCTTTGGCACTCATTACAGCCCTTCACCCATTGATGAGCATCTTTGAACATAGTCGGCCAATAGAAACCGGCCTCTAACACCTTAGCTGCTGTCCGAACTCATCCAAAATGTCCTTCATATGGTGATGCATGACAAGCTTGCAAAATAGCAAATTGTTCTATCTCGGGGACACACCTCCGGATCATGTTATCAATACAGATTCTAAACAAATGAGGTTCATCCCAATAGTAATTGCGGCAATCACGATAAAATTGTTTCTTTTGGATAAAGGAGAGTTCATAGGGTTCAATACCGCTCGCCAGGTAGTTTGCAATGTCTGCATACCATGGCACATCTTCCATACTTGTGGCTAGCAACTGCTCATCTGGAAAGGTTTCCAGAATATCCTCAGACTCAATCGCATTCTCAGCACCTTCAAGACGTGACAGATGGTCAGCGACTTGGTTCTCCGTGCCCTTGCGGTCACGAATCTCCAAGTCAAATTCTTGAAGAAGCAACACCCAACGAATTAGGCGCGGCTTGGACTCTTTCTTATCAACCAAGTATCTGATGCTTGCGTGATCAGTGTACATAATCACCTTCGACCCGATCAAGTAAGACCTGAACTTGTCAAAGGCGAACACTACTGCCAACATCTCCTTCTCGGTCACCGTGTAGTTCAGCTAAGCTCCACTCAAAGTCCTACTTGCATAGTAAATTGGGTGCATTATTTTATCTTTGCGCTGACCCAACACGGCTCCCACTGCGTAGTCACTGGCATCACACATGAGTTCAAATGGTTGCTCCCAATCGGGGGCAACGATAATTGGTGCTGTGACTAGCCGGTTTTTCAGCTCCTCAAACGCCACCCTGTAATCATCAGAAAGCACAAAGGGGTTATATTTTTCAAGCAACTTACAGAGGGGGTTGGCGATCTTGGAGAAGTCCTTGATGAATCGTCGGTGGAACTATCGCGCCCCCTTTTTCTATCGCACGGGTTAGGTACGGAGAGATCGGGTTGATGACATTTTGGACNTCAGCCAATAAGTTTTGTAAATTTGGACGGTGAGCAAGTAACAAGTAAGGTTCATGTAATAGGGGATTTACAACAAGTATGGAAATCTTTAAAGGTTTTGAAATAACATTGGAATAAATATTTGAAAAGAGTTGTCCTAGGTTTAAAGTAATACGGATCACTTCAATGCAATACCCAGTATGTCACACCTCGAAGAGGCGGCTACACGTGGTATTAGCGCACCGGTCATCATATCCGTATTCTACCCTTCCCACCCCGTAAAGGTTATTTAAAAACGCATGTGTTGGTCACGAAAGCTTATTGCGTGCCATTACCCGTCCCATCCTATAAGTCCTGGAGGGTGTTTAGGACTACTAATACTACAAGGCAGGAACTAGGCTGAACCCTTAGGTTTAAAGGTCAAAATACTAAGCGACATACAAAAACAAGTAGGACAACACATATAAGGGAGCATATAAAGACAAGTAAAGGCTCACAGACCCCTCCACAAATAGACATGTAAATAGCACGTGTCAAACACAATTAAAGTCTTAAGATAGGAGTTTAAAACGGGAATTTTGAGTAAAACAGTAAATCAAGAAGAATCTGATTTGGAAAACACTTAATGAAGGCAGAGGATTTAATTGAGATTGAATGATTCAAAATAGCTGATTTTCAGAAATATAGCAGTTAGAGATAACGGTAAAAACTTAGAAGTACAATGATTTAAAGCTTTCAAGAAAACATAGCAGAAAATCATTGGAGTCCTTTTTTTTGAAGTAAAATAGTGATAACCAGAATACAGTAGCTAAAGGTAGCAGTAGACTTAGAAGTAGGCAGTGATTAAAAGCTTTCAGTAAACATAGATGAAAGTTATTAAAGCATGGGTTTGAAATGATTTTAAAGGATAAATAAAATACAGTGGCTCAACATAGAGTAGTAGCTGTTAGTTTTCAAAGAACTGTAGCAAAAGGAGTAGTAAAATAGTATCAAAACATAGTGATTTGAAAGGCATACAAATAAGGAGTCGAAATGGCACGATTTTGAGAAGAATGAGGCATTTTGAAAATAGTTTAAACATAATAGTACAAAAAATCAGTGAGCCCTAGGGGAAGCAAACACACAATTTCAAGACTGTTTTAAAAATAGAGCAAGAGCAAAATGACTCCAATTGGGTAAAATAAGGAGGCGAGCATCAGGAAGTAAAATGTTTAAGGGGACTGGCTTGCTGTTCTAAACCCAGTTAATTGATCTCAATACGCATTAGGCCTAAAGTTTGCCTAGGCGTCGCCTATATTGCCTAATTATATCAAAGGGTGAACATGCATATTTAAGTCTGATTTTAAGGGATATATACTTGCAGAAAATGTTTCAAACAAATTAACCATATTTTTACGGGATTATTAGATTAAGCATGATAGTTAGACATTTTAACGATTGCAACTCAAACAAGTGGAAGATCCTAAGCAACAGGATATCTAATGCACGTAGGGGTTCCTAAAATATGGTTTCTAGGATGCAAATGCAACGATGACCTTATGCAGTTGATTTCGCTTGTTATTAACTGATCAGAATCATGAAATGAGTATAATAACATGCTGAAAGTGAAAGTCCTAAAACAGGATTTCTAATATGTGAAATGCATGTCCTATGCATGTTATCTAATGCACAACTAAGTAAGTAAGGTCCTATAAGCATGTTTTCTACCCAACTAGGCATGCACAACCCCCATATTCACTATCCATTCCCAATCATTCGTTTACAAATTATTACAGACCATAATAAGTGAATTACAATAATGGAAAAAAAAATTAAGAAGTTATTCTATAGGGAGCCTTCAATCAGGCCCAATCTTCCAGACTCACCCCTCTCAATTTCACAGCCTTACATCAACCTGGGTGCGGCAAAGCTCCCAAAGGCCTTGGTGAGGGCCCTGGCCAATACCAGCACCCAGCAAATGCCCATGGTTAAACCAGTGCAGTGTAGAGTACCCTTAGCGATGCACACACTGAGAGGGGTGGAACCTAAAGGTCTAGGAATTGTGTGAAGTGCTAAAAGGGGTTAAGCAAGGGAATTTTGAAATCATTTATAGACTAATAGAAGAAATAATTTTGAAATCTGGAGTAACAACACTAATCACAACTCAGTGGAGTTCCAAGCAAACAAACACTAACAGGAAAAGGGATTCAGGGAATAAGCAATAGGGCAGTGTATAATCAGTTTAGTTACAAGTTCATCACATATTGGGGATACCCTCATGGAAGTACCAAACATTATACAATTACTAAAGAGATCACAGAAGAGAGGCTAGACAGATGAAAGAGAAGACACACAAATATGCTAGACATGCAAAGAGAAAAGAGACAGTAACCACATAGTCAAATGATCCCATAGGCCCTAATGAACCACAGAGAATAGAGCAGGTGTTAATCTAGAAGAAGAAGAGAGATCATATAGAGGGATTAGACATGTTAGTGACATAGCAAGCAATAGAACCACAAATAGAAGCATGCAAGGAACAATAAGAACCTCAAATAGAATTGAAACATGTTGTTTGGAACACTTGTTAATTTAAACTAGAAACATACCAGTTATGGAAGTAAAGAGCAACAGTAGAGTGTAGCAAATAATACAGTAGCCTTGGCTTAACAGCCGGCTAGTAGCAAGCAGCAGTAGAGAGTAGCAATAGAGACAAGAGAGACAAAACACAAGAGAGTAGTGTATAGAGAGAGTTGAGCCAAATTCGACTTGTTTAGTTTAATGAAAGAGTGAGAGTATATATAGCTTTCAAAAGCAGTAGTGAAATAAGGTAAGAATCAAGTCCAGTAGTAATTAAAGAACTTTGAAATCAATTAGTCAAGAAATAAGGCAAGTTTTTATTTGCAAAATATTGAGAATCAACAACATATAGGCAGGAATAATCAATACAGGACAAATAAGGAAAAGATCCCTGTAATTTGGTACTAATAACTTAGTAAAGAGTAAGGATCAAAAGACCCTTTAGTTAAGGAGTCACTTCACATGGTCAAAACAAAGTAAATAAGGAAAGAATAACAAACACATAGAAGGGAATTGGGGGAAAGTACATGAAGTTTTAATTAAGGTAATAGCCAAACGGTACAATCAGTTGTAAAATAAGCAAGAGAACTAATCAGTAGTGTAAAGAATATCACAAGGAATCAATCAAAGGAAATCAATCACACAAAATTAGGGATTCACGTTAACAACACTGATATTAAGGGACACATATAGGCAGAGTATAAGTAGGCAAAATCGAATTGTAACCCTAGTATAACAGCAAAAAATCAAAATCAATCGAAGCATACTCACGAGAACATAGCAAACAAATGGAGCAGGTAGGCATATATATTGAAAGCGAGTCAGGAACTAGGGTTATGAATAAAGACTAAGGTTTTAGCAAAAATCAAACAATAAAGTAAAAACCTCGAATGAACAGGCAAACATAAGAAGAATAATAAGATAATACTGAAAAATCCGGAATTTAAACCATTTAAAAAGATGTTCTAAGAACCCTAGTTCTTAAAAACAAAAATCGTTTGAAGAGTACCAGTTTTTAAGAAAAGATAGGTGAAAAATCATCGAAATAAACATAGATATATTGCAGACCTTAAAAGAAATTGAAAGGTCAAGAACTAGGGTTTCAGAGATAGAACCCGTAGATGGTCGAAAAATCTATCGTAATACTCAGAGGTGGTGATAGCCGGAACACCACCGAGTTGAACCTAGTTGGAGAAGGCCGGAATTGTCCAGGCAGGAGCTTCCATGGCCGTTCTGCATGGTGGAAGCTTTAAAGGGTCTTAGAGACGAAGTAACGAGACGAAGTAACAGGAGAGACGGCTTCATGGTGGCCGGTGGTTGAAGGGATGAGCCTGGGAGTGGCCGGAGATGAAGGCCATCGGAGGAGATGAAGAGCCTAGAAGGCTCTAGAGAGAACTGGGAGCGGAGGGGTCGAGAAGAGAGAGAGAGAGAGAGAGTGAGATGGGAAACTAGGGGCAGGTTAGATTAATTATCGTAACTAATAATCTGGGCCGTTGATCTCGTTTGATCAACGACTTAGATTGAATGGGGATTGGGCCGGGTATAATGGGGTTTGGGTTTGGGTATTTCAATTGGGTTAATGGGTTGGGTAATAGATTAGGCTAGAAATTAAATAAAGTGTGGCTATGTATTAAATACCCAAAAATAGACAAATAATTAATTAATAAAAATATCCAATAATTATATAGAAATGAAATTATGTTTAAATAGGTGAAATTACAGTAATTAGATAATATTAAGTGTAAAAAAAATGCATAAGTTTCGAATTAAAATAATACAAGACGTTCAATTGGGCTATAATTGTAAAATTATTGTAATTAAAATTAAATGAGATCCAATTGGCTAATTTGTGAAATAATTTAATTCTAATGGACAAAAATGATTAAATATAGCATACTGAGCCGGGAAACATATTGAAATTATTTGTAACATAATTTATGAATACTTATTTAAAGATAAAATGTTAAATAAACAGAAAAATAATTTAATAAAATATGGAAAAATAGGAAAAAATACTCATTATTACAAAGAGTAATTTTGAAAGTTTATATGCAATTTAAAAATAATTTGAGGAAAAATTGGGTATCAACAAGAACCCGGCGTGCCCAAGGAAGCTACGAATCGCTTTGACTGATGTGGGAGGTGGAAGTTTTTCGATCACATCGACTTTAGCTCTGTCCACCTCAATTCCTTTACTTGACACCAAGTGCCCCAAGACGATCCCTTCTTGTACCATGAAATGCCACTTCTCCCAATTAAGCACAAGATTCGTCTCGATGCACCTCTTTAGGACACGGGTTAAATTTGCTAGGCACTCATCGAATGAATTTCCCACTACTAAGAAATCATCCATGAATACCTCCATGATATCTTCCACCATGTCTGTGAATATGGCCATCATGCACCGTTGGAATGTGGCAGGTGCATTGCAGAGGCCAAATGGCATCCTTCTGAAGGCAAACACCCCGTAGGGACATGTGAAGGAGGTATTTTCTCTGTCTTCCGGGGCAATTGAAATCTGGTTGTACCCCGAGTACCCGTCCATGAAACAATAGTGAGACCTCCCTGCAAGCCTGTCGAGCATTTGGTCAATGAAGGGAAGTGGGAAGTGGTCTTTTTGGGTGGCAAGATTCAGCTTTCTGTAATCCACGCATATTCTCCAGCCCGTGACGGTTCTTGCAGATATCAACTCATTTTTGTCATTCTTTACCACCGTCATGCCACCCTTCTTTGGGAAACATTGCACTGGGCTAACTCAGCTGCTGTCAGAGATGGGGAAAATGATTCCCGTATCTAACCACTTGATGATTTCCTTCTTCACCACTTCTTTCATGTTTGGGTTCAAGCGCCTTTGGTGTTCCCTGGAAGGTCTGTGTCCCTCTTCCAGGAGAATCTTGTGCATGCAATATGCCGGGCTGATCCCTTTGATATATGACATGGTCCATCCAATGGTAGTCTTGCACTCTGAGAGCACTTGTAACAACTGATTTTCCTGCACATCTAACAAACTAGATGAGATAATAACATGTAACGTAGAGTTAGGTCCTAGAAATGCGTACCTGAGATGGGATGGCAGTGGTTTCAACTCCAGTTTGGGTGGTTCTTCCACAGATGGCTTGGCTGGCGGGCTCTCTCTTTTCTCTAAGTGCAATGGTTCAAACTCGAGAGCCCTCGGCCATACCCCTTTACCTTCAAGTGCTAACACCCACTCTGCCAATTCCTCCCCATTCACCTCATCTAAGTTCATTAAACATGCAGCAAGGGGGTCCTTAACAGTTAAGGACGCATCATCTTCCTCCACTATCACATCCACAACATCAATTAGGGAACAGTTGGCGAACTCACTCGATCGCCTCATGGATTTCTGTACATTGAATGTGATTTCTTCATCATTAAGCCTCATCTTTAGCTCCCCAGTCTCACAATCAATAAGAGCTCTGCCTGTGGCCAAAAATGGCCTTCCCAAGATTATGGGAATTTCCTCATCCACTCGACAGTCTAGTATCACAAAATCCGCAGGGAACACAAACTTCTCCACTTGCACCAAAACATCATCTAGAATACCCGACGGTCTCTTCACCGTCCTATCAGCTAGCTGCAGCAACATGGAAATTGGTCTGGCTCTACCAATACCTAGTCTCTTATAAATGGCCAGGGGCATTAGAATAATGCTGGCCCCCAAATCACACAATGCCTTGGCAAAAGCAAAATTGCCAATAGTGCAGGGAATTGTAAAACTCCCTGGGTCAGACAACATTTTCGCAATTGGTCGTGTTACCACAACACTGCAAGTCTGAGTAAGAGTCACAGTCGCTAAGTCTTGGAAATCAAACTTTCGGGACATCAAGTCCTTTATCATCTTCGCATACCCAGGCATCTCTTTCAGAGCATCAATCAGAGGAATGTTTACTTGTATCTGCTTCAGCATATCCAAGAACTTCTTGTACTGCTCATCTTTTTGGTATTTTGCCAGCCTTTGAGGGAATGGTGCTGGCGGTCTCTTCTTCCCAGTGATTTGGGATTTTTCGTTCTCAACTACCACCTCAACTACTGGCTCTGGGGTTATCTCCACTTCTTTTTCAGCCTCACTCTGCCCACTGGGTTCTCCTTCAGCAGTTTGCACTGTTACCTTGGTCAAGGTTGTGGAATCATCAATTCCGATTGGCACTGGTACTAGTGTCTCTGCCTGCCTGCTTTCACGAGCCAACTCTTGTTCCAAGTCTAAGTCCCTGCCATTGGGGAGACTTACTGCCATCAGCTGCATCGGGCCCTGGTCCTTAAGATTCACCTGAGTGTCTGCAGGTAAAGTCCCAAGAGGACGATTGTTCACTGCCATTGAAATTTGGCCCAGCTGCACTTCAATATTTTTAATAGCTGAATCGTGGGCATCTACTCTTTCACTGATTTTGGCAGTTGACCCAATCACCTGTTGCATCATTGCTTCAAGCCTGGAAAACCCATCTTCTTGCCTCCCCCTATGTTGTTGCTGAGGGGGGTGGTATGCCTGCTGTTGATTCTGATTGTTATACCCCTGTGGCCTTTGATAAGGTGCCACATTACCATAAGGTCTCATGGAACCCATGTTTCCATTGTTCTGCTGCTGATGAGGTGGTCTATACGGTTGAACTTGCTGACCCCAGTTCTGTCCCCCTTGTCTTTGGCCTCCATAGTTTGACACATAATTCATATTTTCTGGGTAAGAAGGGTGATCACAATCTGCATTCCACTGATTACCAATTGGCTGACTAATGCAAGATGTGCATAAGCCCCCATTGGTAGTATCCACAATATGAACCTGCTGCTTTATCCCCGACTCCTCTACCTTCTTCGTAAGAATACTCATCTGTGTCATCAAAGTAGCCATGTTCTCAGCCATGGTGTTGGACGGATCTAATGGCACTAAGTGAACAACCGGGGTAATTGGAGCACCCCTAGTTGTCCACCCTGAATTCTGTGCCATTGTATCAAGTAAAATCTGGCACTCTCTCCATGTCTTGCTAAGGAATGCTCCACCAACTGAAGCATCGACATTGGCTTTTACACCATCAGCCATACCCATATAGAATCGCTGTCCCAAAATTTTCTCAGGAATACCATGGTGAGGACAGATAACCAGCATCCCTTTAAACCGTTCCCATGTCTCCTGCAGTGTCTCCATGGGCTTCTGTCTGAAGCTTATGATCTCATCAATCTGCTGTGCTGTCTTGTTTGGTGGATGGAATTTATTCAGAAATTGCTTGACCAACTCCTCCCATGTTGCAATAGAGTTGATAGGGAGGGAGTTGAGCCAAGTCTGGGCAACTCCTGTCACCGAGAACGGAAACAATAACAGTCTTAATGCCTCTGGGGTAACATTCGGCTACCTCTGGGTCTTGCAGATGGACAGAAAGTTCTTTAAATGCTGCTGGGGATCCTCAACGTACGACCCCGAAAATAGCCCCTTATTATGCAACAGGTGCAACATATTGTTTGTAATCTGGAAAGACTCTGCTTCAATCTAAAGGACCAAAATCGCGGTTGCCAAGTTGTCAGCTGTGGGTTGTGCCCAGTCGTATAATGGTGCCTCAAGTACAATGGGTACCTAAGGCGCTGCAATCCTTGCAGCAGGGTCGACTCCACCATCCCTGACATCCCCAACATTAAGGTTGTTTCTGTCGTTCAGCTTTGCCATGTCTGGTTCTATGTGTTCAATGTGCGGTTGTTGTTTGCTTCTCCGATTGGATCTGTTCAAGGCCCTGAAAACTTTTTCGGGGTCTGGCAATGCTTCAAATACGTCACCAGTTCTCGAAGAGTTTCTAGGCATGCACCGTTAACTCCCTGACAACGGCGCCAAAATTTTATCACGCTCAACTATGTCTACTAAAAGACTAAGCGGGCGTTGCAAATATAATCCGGGGTATTATGCCCAGAGTCGAATCCCACAGGGAATTAACGTATCAACTGTCGTCTTTAGATTACTAAATTCTCAATAGTCAACTTTCTCAAACTTTGTGAATATCACTTGGTGTTGCTTTTATACTACTACAGCTGAACGAAAATATAAAACTAAAGATTAACTAACAATGGGGTGTAAATAATTATAATAAAGGTCTAAGGTTATGGTTTCCCCCGTTGGTAGAATTCCTTCTTGTATATTTCCTATAGTTTTGATTTAGTTGTCCCTATCAATCATGAACAATCTAGTTATCACAAATCTCTCTCAAGTAATTATGATAATTTACTAGACGCACTTTCTCAAGCTACACTAGCTATATTGCATTACGGTTCACTTTAGATTGCACCCGAGGTATCGTTATCTCTAATCCAACCTCTAAACCCTTGGTTATGACTCTCGCCTATAATCCGGGAGTGGTGTTGTTCAAACAACTACCTAAATATGCACTCTCTCTCAAGTAGATACATAATAAATAGGAACAACTAATTGAGGGCCCTTCAATCAACTATAACAAAAACATAGTTGAACAAATAGAGAGTAACAACCAAACAAAACTATATTAATATCTCAACAAGTTCATCCCCAACGGGTTCCACCAACAACCTTAGATTTGAAAGTTTAGCTACTCATGCTCAAGAACAATAAAAACCCAAAATAATTCATAATGCTCAAAATAAAGATGAAAGGAAGAAAATATAAAACTCTAATGGTTTCTTGTCATCTCACAATGAGTCTTGCCTCCTACTTGAGCCTAATATTAAGAATATCCTTCTCTTGGGTGGATTTATAATGTTTAAATAGGGTTTGGCAAATTAATCTCGTGTTTTGCACTTAAGTCCTTCAATTTTCCAGGCCTGTCAGCTGTCGCCCGCGGTGGGCTACACGTATGCTGCTTCAGTTAATTCTCCACCGTGCTCCAACCGCGGTCGACCGCGGTCGCGGTGGACCATGTTCCAGCAATTTCAGCTCTTTCTCTTGTGCTTTCCTCACGGGTTCTTCTTGATTGGCCTTGAACTCCCTTAATTGACTCCAAATTGCTCCAAATTATCTCCTCTCATAGCATATATCTTGCAAAGCACAAGAAACACTAATCAGAACATTTTGTTATCAATATTCACCTTAAAAACATAATAAAGTATGGTTCATTAGGGGCAAAAATATAGTCTAATTCACCTATTATCAGGAACTTTGACACACTAGGAACCTAATTCTATGTGCCATGGATGGATCCTCCTTTATGCTTCAGAGTTGCTATGTTTGAAGGCTTGGTTCCCAGGTTTATATTGGGCCTGCTAAGGCTCCCTACAGTGTAATGGATACTCTTATGTAATTTATTCATTCTAGGATGTAATAATCTCTGTAATAAACAGATTTGGGGCTTATTAGTAAAATCGGGAGGGGGGGGGGGGGGGGGGGGNTATAGGTTTATTGTGTTGATTTATGTGAACACTACTACTCGTTTAGAGATCCTGCTTATAGGATTTTTATTTTGACTATTTGTGACTCTGCATTTTCACATTTTTTGGCATACTAGAGACACTGCCTATAGGTCTTCTGTTAATTTTGCATTAGAAATCCATGTTCATATGATCTACACACATTTCCAATCTCAACATGCATTAGTGGTCATGTATATAAGATCTTATTTGTGTGAATTAATAAACTTTCCTGGCTATTTGCTTAAAATTTCTGCCCACATGTGATTAATAGATTTCATGCCAATAGGAATAAAAGGAATCAATTTCAAAACCTAGAAATCATGTCTATAGGATTCAAACTAATAGATATCATGCCTATAAGGTGAAATCAGTTTGTAAACTTAGAGATCATATTTATAGGAGTTTAAATCAAATCAACAGTTAGAAATCATGTCTATAGGAGTTAAATTAATTCTGCAAAATTAGAAAGCATGCCTATAAGATCTAAAAAGATAAAACCTCTAACGATCTGACCGGTCATTTTGAGCTCTAGCGCGTCGTTCAGTGGTTTGGGACCACGAGCAGCTTCATTTCAGGTATTATACTTGTACGCATGGTCGGAAATTGAAATTCGGGAAGTTCGGGTGGATTTAGAAAGAAAATTCTCATTTCGGAAGCCTTAAGTTGGAGAAATTGACTAAGATTGGAATTTGGAGTAAACGACCCCAGAATCAGGATCTAAAGGCTCCAGCAGGTTCGTATGATGATTTTGGAATGTGGCGTATGTCTAGATCGGGTTTTGGATAACCCGGGAGCATTTCGGCGTATATTGTGGAAGTTAGCATTTTAGAAGGAATTTCATAAGTTTGGGTTGAAGTGCATTTCGGTGTTATTGATGTCCATTTGGGATTCCGAATCTGGTAATAGATTTGTATGGTGATTCTGGAGTTGGGAGCGCGATCGGAAGTGAATTCGGATGTCCGTAGGTTATTTTGAAGTCATTTGGCTAAAGATAGAAATTTGAAAGTTTTTGAGAAATTCGACCGGAAGTGGAAATTTTGATATCGCAGTCGGAATGCGATTCCGGAAGTTGGAACAAGTCCGTAATGATGGATATGACTTGCGTGCAAAATTTGGGGTCAATCGGACGTGATTTGATAGGTTTCGGCATCGGATGTGGAAGTTGGAAATTTCAAAGTTCATAAAGTTGAATTTTAGTGCGATTCGTGATTTTGGCATTGTTTGATGTGATTTGAAGCCTCAAGAAAGTCCGTGTGAGGTTATGGAACTGAGTCGTGTGATTGGACGGGATCCCGAGGGCCTCGGGTGTGTTTCGGGGTGGTTCCGGGTTATTTTCAAGTGTTTGGTTGATGTTGTTTTCTGGTGTTTTGGGGGTTCAGTGCGATTGCAGCCCTAGCTGTGCGATCGGGGAGAAGAAATTGAGGGGCTGGAATTTTTGGCTTGTGCGATCGCACTAGGAGGAATGCAACTGCATAGAAGGAAGTGAGGCTGCAGGTTATGTCTTGTGCGACCGCATGGTTTAATGTGCGATCACACATGGTGTGTTTGGAGGCTTCTGGGATTTTGCTTGTGCGATCGTGGTGGATGTTGTGCGACCGCACAGAAGGTTGTTTGGGCAGTGTTCTATTTTAAAACGGGATTTTGGCCATTTCTCCATTCTTTCACTTGGTTAGGACGATTTTGGAGAGCTTCAAAGAGGGATTTTCGTCAAACATCAATAGGTAAGCGATTCCTTCTCATTCCAAGTTAAATACAAGGTTTATGCATGAATTTGAACATGAAAAATCGAGGAAAATTGGGAATTTTGAAGAAAACCTAGAAATTTGTATTTTGGATTTTTACCATAAAATTTAGCATGGAAATTAGAGTAAATTGTATATTTGAGCTAATAAGATTATGGGTAGAATTTATCTTCGAGAAATTTCGAAATTCGGGCACGTGGGCCCGAGGACATTTTGGTCAATTCTTTGAGCGGAGATGGGAGTTTATATAATTTGAATTATTAGCAAATAATTGAGTATATTTTCATTGGTTTATCATCATTTGGGTAGTTTTGGAGCGTTGTGCATCGATTGGAGTCGTCGGGAAGGCTTGGAGGCCGTTTATGGAATTTCGGAGCGAGGTAAGTCTCTTTTCTAACTTTGTAAGGGGAAATTGTCCCCATAGGTGAACTAAATGAATATATGCTATTAATTGCGGGGGCTACGTACGCATGAGGTGACGGGAGTCTGTGCGTAGCTACTAATATGCTTATGTCCGGGTAGTCTAGGACCCACTAGCATGCCTTACTTGTTGTACTTGTGATCTTGCCAGTAATATTAGACCGTTAATATGATCGAATTAGTAATTGAATACCTAAGAAGGTTAGAGTTCATTTTTCTTAATCATTCAGAAAGAGAATTTATCATTCCTTGCATAATTGTGTTCCGGATAAATTTATAATATTTAAAACCTCATCAAACTTGGCAAATGAATTTCCAGAAATGATTTAAATACTATCTTCATGTTCACTTAAAGAGAATTTTATCATTTCCTTGAGAAACTGTTTTCCTGATAAAAATACGGATTTATTATGTGAATATGTGTATATATGAGTACCTGAGTCGCATGTATGATTCGCGAGCAGGATAATATATGACCGCGTCGCATGATCGATTCACGAGCGGGGAAAATAGATACATCTATGGTTCGAGCCGTTCGACCCTCGGCAATGCACAATTTATTATTGTTGGTCCGCGCCGTTCGACCCTCAGCATTTTCTTGCGCATGATAAATGCTGCGTATTTCCTGTAATTATTACTGTTTATTGGCCTAAGGAGTTCTAAATTGCCAGCTAAAAAGAAGTAGAATTAATGTGTTAAATGTGAAAGAAGTTGATATTTCTTATCCCTGATTATTATTAAATTGCTTATGATACTCATGCTTAGAACCTCACTTGATTATATTTAACCGACTTATAGCAAGTGTCTAATTAGACCTCTCGTCACTACCTCTTTGAGGTTAGGCGGGATACTTACTGAGTACACGTTGTTTTCGTACTCATGCTACACTTGCTGTGCATTTTTATTGCACAGGTACTTTCATAGCGATGTGGCGGGTATGGAGATTTAGGAGAGCTGCATCATCCGGAGGCGATCCACAGCTGACAGAGTCTCCCTCATATTGTATTTGTTTTCATTTTTAAATTCCTTGTCCAATTTGTATCTCGGAAAAGCTTCATAGTATTTGTATAAATTCTTAGAATTTGCCCATGTACTTGTGACACCGGGTTCTGGGATTTGTTACGGGACTCACCTGCTATTTAAATTTGCTAAGATGTTATTGCTTGCTCAGTAGGAATTCGATAATTATTACTTAAACAAATGAAAAGGGAATGATTTCAAAATATTATAATAAAGACTTCACTAATTATTAAATGTTGGCTTGCCTGACCGTGGGGTCCGTCGCCATGACGACCTTTATGGATTTTGGGTCGTGACAAAACCTGTCTTTACGAGTTAAAATCAGTAACTCGCTTAGAAAATATGTTATAGGTCTATAATTAACAGTTGTAGACACCATGCCTATAGGATTCTGTTAATCCGTTCTGGTTATCACTTAGGCAAATCTGTAGGGTTATTAAGAATTCTGGGCCTGAAAATTATAACATCTTGCTAACTGAAAATGCCTAGATTCGAGCTTAATAAAACCAGTAGGCAAATTTCTAGGCCCCGATGCTCGCCTTATTAAAACTGCCGTCTTACATTCTATTTATGCTCATCTAGATATCCTGCCTATAGGATTCTAAAATCAATAAAAGTTTGCTGATTCAATTGCGTGCATTTGTTGTCTACTTGTGGAGGTCAATATGAGACCTTATTTGCTCCTTACATGATAGTCCTATCTGAATTTTGTTTGTCGTTTAGCTTTTCTCATTTTAAGCAACATAGGTCAGTCTAGAACCACCCTAAATAGAGGTCCTAAATACCTCCAGGACCATAGGTAAGGGACGTGTCACGACCCCAAAAATACATGGCCGTGATGGCGCCTATCGTGAAATCAGGCAAGCCACACATTTCATTTATTAAAAGTTATTCTCATGAAAATCACCACATTTAGAACAAGAGTCTCGCTTTTATAAAGCATCTAAGATTTGAACATCATTAATAACATGAATAAAAGAAACCCGATCCCAGACCTAGTGTCACCGAGTCATGAGCTACTTCAACGTAAGAATGTCAAAATACAAACTAGACAACATAGTCTGAAATGATAAAAGTGCGACAGGAAGATAGAGAAGGAGAAGACGAGGTTGCGATCGCCAACCTCTACCTTGACGACTCTGAAAGAAACTCTGACAGCCGCTCAACAACCACTACCGGGTCCCGATGTACCTGGATTTGCACACGAGGTGCAGAGGGTAACGTGAGTACACCAACTTAGAAGTAACGAGCCCAAACTATGGGCTGAGAGGTAGTGACGGACTAAACCTCAATAATTATAATCATCCGCGTACAAAATTTAGACATGTTCACAGTTTATCAGAAAATAACAACAAAATATGCCAAATATATCTCAATATGCTCTACATGCCAACATATCAACAATGTGGAAATGCACGTAGTGCTCACAACTCTCCCACAGAAGTCCACTCAATACTATATATGGCTCTCAGGACCAGGGAAGATCCATCCCGGAATATGCATAAACACCGGTGACCGTAGTCACTCAGTACTGAGGAAAATGCCAATTCAGCCCCACGGAGAAGATCCATCTCCGGAATACAACACTCGGACAAGATCCATGTCCAGGGACGATCCATCTCTCACATAACATCAACTTCGGACAAGATCCATGTCCAGGGAAGATCCATCCCTCACATAACATCAACTTCAGACAAGATCCATGTCCAGGGAAGATCCATCCCTCAATATCAATGCGCTCACTGGGGTGTAAAGACTCCGGAGGAGCCCTATTGGCCCAAGCGCTATATCAAGCCAACGAAGGCATGATTAAAGTATCGCTGCGGTGTGCAGTCCGATCTCATAACTGTCTCAACAACAGGCTCTCGGCCTCACTCAGTCATTACTCTCCAGTCTTACTCATATGGCTCACCGATGTATAAATCAGCCCAAAACAATGATAAATATGCATATAATTAACAATTACTGAGACTGAGGCATGAAATGATATGCTATAACAGGACTGAGTATATGAAATCAAATAATCACAAAATGAGACAGTAATATATGACCACTCGGGTCTCAGTATTTTCGGCGTGAAGCCTTAGCATGTATACTTAACATGATTTCTAACATGTTCACATTTACCACATAATAGAAGTGCGGATATCAATCCGTAATAGGTAGTAGACGGTGCCAGGGGATGCGCCAAGCCACAATTTACTCGGTGCACGCCCGTCACTTGGCATGTGCGTCACCTCAATTATAGTCATATATCATATAGTTCGGGGTTTTGAACCCTCAGAACCAAGTTTGGAAATGTTACTTACCTCAAAACCGGTTAAGATCCTAGCCCTCAATGCCTTTGCCTCTAAACTCGGCCTCCGAGTGCTCCAAATCTACCAAAAATCAGATTCATATCATTATTATATGCCAAGGGACGAAGCCTATTCAAAAATTATTAATATTACCCAAAAATCCCGAAATTGGCCAAACCTGACCTCTGGGCCCACGTCTCGGAATTCGATAAAATTTACATCACAAGAATCCTCATCCTCCCACGAGTCTATACATACCAATAACATCAAAATCGGACTTCAAATGTCCCCTCAAATTTCCGTTTTAAAGATCTCCAATTACAAGCCCTAATTCCCCAATTTTCACCCTTAATCTCATAGATTTCATGCTTAAACAACTTAAAATCAACATAGAATCGAGTATTAGGTTCAAAAATTTTACCTCAATGCGTTTCCCCTTGAACCCCTCTTAAACATCCCTCAAAAAGCTCCAAACCCGTCTTAAAAAATGGAGGAAATAAGAAAATATTCGCGAATGGGCCTTTTTATACATTCTGCTCAGCACTTCCGCACTTGCGGCCCACTTCACGCACCTGCGGGGATGCACCTGCGGTCCTCACGCCGCATCTGGGCAATTCACTTGGTTTACCAACTTCCGCACCTGCGCCCCATGCCTCGCACCTGCGGGCTCGCAGGTGCGGTAAGATCCTTCGCTCCTGCGATAGTTTCCGCATCTGCGGTGTCTCCTCGCATCCGCGATCATCACACATGCGGTCCCCACTCCGCAGGTGCGGTCACATCAGAAACAGTAGCTTCAACTGCTCCAACCCCACTTCCACTTCTTCGTTAACCATCCGAAATCATCCCGAGGCCCTCGGGACCTCAACCAATGGTACCCACAAGTCATAAATGATCACTCGAACTTAGTCGAGCCCTTGGAACACCCAAAATAACATCGAAACACCAAATCAACCCATGATTCAAGCCTAAGGATCTTCAAACTTCCGAAATTCACCAACGATGCCGAAATCACCCAAAACTTGTCCGATTGACCTGAAAATTTGCACACACATCCAAAATGATACTATGAACCTGCTCCAACTTCCGGAATTCCATTCCGACCCTGTAGCCTATTTTCCATTGCCGACCGGAAATCGCCAAAAACTCAATTTTGCCATTAGCCTAATTCTACTCCGGACCTCAAAATCGCATTCCGAACACACTCCTAAGTCCCAAATCACCTAACGAAGCTATCCGAGCTATAAAACCACATTCCGAGGTCGTTTACCTATAAGTCAACTCCCGGTTGACTTTTAAAGTGTCTCAATTCTCATCACAACTACTCTGAACCCGAGCCAACCGACCCAACACAATATAAGAGAGCTGAACAACACATAAACGAGGCTAAAACTCTCGGAACGACCGATTGGTCAAACCTCTCAACCTTCCAAACTTTAACTTTTCCAAATTTTGCCGAAATGCTTCAAATTACCCTATGGACCTCCAAATCCAAATCCGGATGCGCGCCTAAGTATAAAATCACCATACGAAGCTGCTGGAATCATCAAAATCCCATTCCGGAGTCATTTCCACAAAAGTCAAATTCCAGTCAACTCTTACCGCTTAAGATTTTATGCCGACGAACTGGGCTTTAATTCTCAAAATGACAGGCCGGGTCGTTACAAAATAATTAAGTGAAAGTCTAAAGGAAATAATCAATAAATTAAATTTTCAGTAATTTAATTTAATTGATTAGTATCTGAATCTTAATATGGGGAGTTAAATAATATTTAAAATTTCAGAAATATAATATGGAGTGCAATTATAGATTTTAGTGGAATAATTCATAATTTATTATGGTGGATATTAGGGAGTTGCTAGTGACTTTATATTTAATTTTCATTATCCCACGTTTTTCATGTTTTAAAATGAATTTAAATTTTTCTATGGTTTTGATGCACTGTGGATTTTCCAAACTAGATTTGGATGTCTCTTCAATTTTTTGCTCAATAGCCACTGTAAAGCCAGTTGTCCACTCAAACAATACTAACTTTCCATTTTGGTGCCCATATTCTTGTTAATGTTCTCTCAATTATTTGTGGTGATTTATTTGAATCATCCTTTTCATAATTTCATAATGTAAATATTATAATATAATGTCATGTAAATGAATTGAATTGGCAATTTTGCGGTTATACCTTATATATTGATCTTTAAGCTAGCAGGTTTAATCACCTTATTATGTTTTATTTGATGTATCGTCTTTTATCTTTAAAAAGTATACAGAAGAGTATTAACATAAGTAAATTGCATATTTAACTTTCAAGTTATCTGAAAGAGTACTAACACACGTAAATTGTTTCGATAAACAACGATTCACACGACCAAGGGTGAATGTAGTGTTGGAGTTATAGATTCGTCCGAACTCAACAATTTAAGAAATTCACAATATAAGTATAATTTTAATAGATTCTGAATTCAATATATCAATAAGCGTCTAGTAAAATTTTTAACTTGAAATCGTAAAGTTTAAAGCTTACATTCACCTATATATATATATATGGCGACTCTTTGTGTATAGATTGATATAATTATTATTTAGATCTTATTTAGGTCTCATTTGTTTGCACTTAATATAAGTCTGAATTTAATTAATCAAATCTTAGTCATTGAGGACTTGTTTGTCCATAGATTCCCCCCCCCCCTCCTTTTTTTTTCTTTTCAAAACATGGTTGTGCATGAAATTTTACAAGTTTTATGAAATTTTTCGAAAATGAGTTTCAAAAATCAAAAAGTGGGTTTGCTTTTTTTCAAAATTTTCGGGAATTTTTGTTCCTTACTTCCAAAACTGCAATATTTTTTCAAGTAAAATACATGTCCAAACATAATTTCAAATTCCAAACACCATTTTTCAACTGAACACCAAATACTACTTTTTTGAAAAATTATAAATTTTATGTCCATTTGAACATAAAGATTACCATATTGAGAAAACAACATTTGATTCGTAATTTTGGAAGCATAGCAACTGAAATCATCAAGTTTCGACATCGTATGAGGAATTTATGGTCACTTTACTAGGATTTGCGTTGCTAGATTTCTCAGATTAAGTACGAAACTGCTACTGAATTCGTATTTAAAAATTTGCACTATTTACAAATATTGAAACCAACATATCTCCTTCATTATAAGGTCAAATAAAGTGATTCAAAAGTCTAATTTGACTGAAATTTCATGGGGAATCCATTAGAGGCATCCAAAGCGAGTTTTGGGATCGTTTGGCACAATAAACGAAGTAGAATAGCTGGGCATTTTTTGCTATTAATGTTGTTGGAGTTTTTCTCATCTAGAAAGTTTGGGATTGAGAGAATTCAAGGATGGTCTTCAAGTTTCTTCCATGGGGTAAGGTCTAAACCATAACCTAAGTATTTCCCTTTGAATCATTCTCTTGGTTTAAGCTTTAATCCATGATTTTAATTGAAAACCCATTTAATTCTTTAAATCATGACCAAGGGCTATGCCCTAAATTTTAAAAATAGAAAATGAGTTAGAGGCGTTTATTTACCGATTCCTTTTGGGGTATTGTTCTTCTATATTAGGAGAACAACATACTCGAATTTGGCGAGTTTTGGAGGAGTATTTCGGAAGATGTGGGACCTAACTAATGTGGGTTGGACTCTTGGGTTATAAATACCCAAAAGCGATATTTTGGAGAATTAGTTGAGCTATCGGACTCCGATTGGGTCAGTTTTCGTTCGTGTGAGCTTGTATTGGTTCAAACTTTACTCGGATAAGCTTAAATTCTGAATCCAAGGCATGCCTATATTGACTTTGTTGACTTTTAGGGAAAGTATAATGATCATATCTTTATTTATTTTAATTGCTTTCTCTTGCATTGTATGATGTTATTAAGTCATTTTTGGTTAGATTTGAGTCGTGTGAAGGCGAATTTTAGGGGAAAAGCTATTTCGGAGGGTTGAGTTGGTCTAGTTGAGGTAAGTATCTTGCCTAACTTTTGCGTGGTGGAAACTACCCCTTAGGATTTAGGTTGATTGTGCTATTTGTGTTATGTGAAAGCCGTATAAGCAAGGTGAAGAGTGGGTATACGGGCTATACGTAGTATTTGACCGGTTTAGATTATCTAGACTCTTTTCATACCTTTAATTGAATTGTCATAACATGTTATATCTCTCATTTTTAATCTACTCTTACATGCTCTATTTGACGTTGTTAGCATTTGTTCTACCTCTTACTAGTTATTTTGCTCTTATATGATTTACTTGAAGTTATTGAGTTTCTTATTGTCTTGTTACCTCTTAATTGTCGAATCACTTATAATTGAGGTTGTTATTTTGTGGAATATCATCTTGTTGAGTTATTGGTATTAAAGTTGTAATAGCCGTTATCACATTGAGGCGAAACTGTTAATTGTTGAGATACCTTTCCTTGTTGAGCATTCTCATTCATTTTGTTATTGTTAAAATTCTTGTACACATTGTGGTTGAGCTGTGGGCTATTTATTATGAAAATATTTGTGTGGTTGACTTTGTGGCTATAAATCCTTCTGGAAATCTGAACTTAGTCCAACATGTACCGACCGAGTTAGAGCCTCCACGTCTAGATCTATTTGAGGCTTTACAATAGGTGTTGTTGATGTTCGAGCTCTTGACTAAGCTCTGCTTCTGTCTCTTCCCCTAATCGTAGTTTTCATGGGGGCTCCATTTCTTGTCCAGTTGTAGACGCGTTGCGTGTTGTCGAGATTTGCGAGAGGACAAGAATAGACGAGTTCAATCATTAGTGATAGAATAAATTCGCACGATAGAGTAGAATAGAAGTGAAATTGTTCCTAACTTTATAGCCTCTGAGAGATAAGTACAGACGTCTCCGTACCGATCCCTCAGACTCTACTAAGCTTGTCCGTGAATTGTGAGACCTAAGCAACCTAGTGCTCTGGTACCAACTTTTCACGACCCGAAATTCCCACCATCGGGTCCGTGATGGCGTCTAAAGTTGAACCCGCTTGACAAGCCAACGTAATTGCTAAAATTTATTAAAAACCTTTATTATTAAATAAGAACAAGTGAAATACGACTTTTCCACAAATAAAAGATAACAATGAGAACGGGTAAAAGAAATACATAACTAGATCCACAAAATTTTACGAATTCTCAAAATAAGCAACCCGGATCTTTGGAGTCACAATGAGACGGACTATCTATGATTAATACATATAAGGGTCCGAAAGAAATAAATACATCTATTTTGAAAGTACTAAAACAAAAATGAATAAGTGGAAGGGGATGCCAAGGCCTGCGGACGCCTGCAGGACTACCTCAGTGTCTCCGAGTGGACTGAAGGAAGCCGCCTAGCTCAATATCCACTGGGTCCTGTACCGGGATCTGCACAACAAAAATTGTGCAGGTGTAGTATCAGTACAACCGACCCCATGTACTGAGTAAGTGCCGAGCCTAACCTCGGCAAAGTAGTGACGAGGCTAGGACACGACAAATAATATCACATGTGCAATCTAATAATATATAAAAGAAATAAGACCGAAAGTAAATAGTTAAATACAAAAACAGGGGAAAACATGCTGGGGAAAAAGGGGTAGCACTTACTAGAGTAATGGAACGAAGCAACAATTTAAATATCAAAATAACAATAGGAATTAACAACATAGAACAAGCAAGTGCACGGCATCACTCATCCTCACAATAAGTAAATAGAAACGGCACGGCATGTCCCCTCGTGCTAAAATATCATAAACATGGCACGAAATATCCCCTCGTGCTAAAATATCATAAACACGGCACAGAATGTCCCCTCGTGCTAAAATATCATAAACACGACACAGAATGTCCCCTCGTGCTAAAATATCATAAACATGGCACGGAATGTCCCCTCGTGCTAAAATATCATAAACACGACACAGAATGTCCCCTCGTGCTAAAATATCATAAACACGGCACAGAATGTCTCCTCGTGCTAAAATATCATAAACGCGACACTGAATGTCCCCTCGTGCTAAAATATCATAAACACGACACAAAATGTCCCCTCGTGCTAAAATATCATAAACAACAGTTTGGCAAGGAAAAATCAACAACAAGAACCATAAATCACAACATCCCGGCAAGGGAACAATCAACAGAAATAATACCGTCCCGGCAAGGGACACATCTATAACCAATCTTACACAAGTGTATAACTTATCAAAGTATTCCTCAAACGAACAAATACCCAGCAGTATTCACAACCAAGAATTTCCATAAAATGAATAACTACCAATTGATATTTAATCCATAACACAGTAAATCTCAATAAAAACCACATAATTCCTACTATCCGACTCACGAGCATGCTTGACAACAACATATAGGTACTCGTCACCTCACCTATACGTTGGACATGGAATAATCACGTAGAAAATAAGACCCAACACCTATTCCCTCAAGCTAAAGTTAGGCCAAACACTTACCTCGACTTCCACGATCAAAATCAAGCCTCAAGCACCGCTTTTCCTTTCGAACTCGACTCCAAATCAATTGTATCTAGACATAATTGACTCAATAACATCAATAAACGCTAAATAATCCAGTTCCAATGCTTAATTATAGACTTTCCAACATTCTTCCTAGAAATCCAAAAATCGACTCCGGGCCCATTTGGTCAAAATACGAGGTTCGGACCAAAACCCGATCACCCATTCACCCACGAGCCCGAATATGTAATTTGTTTTGAAATCCAACCCCAAAATGAGGTCAAATTCCCAATTAATCATAAAGCCCTAACTCTACCCAAATCCCTAATTTTCTACCCTTAAACTCATGTTTTAGGCCTAGAAATCTAATGGGTGTTGATAAATATTGAAGAAAAGGAGTCCAAGATTACTTACCTATGAAGTTATGGTGAATCTTTCTTCCAAGAATCGCCCAAAGTGAATTGAAGAAGAAGGAGTTATGAAAATGGGGTGAAATCCCGTAAGTGTTCTGTTTTTAGACAAAAGAAACAACTGGGCGAAAAATACCCTTTGCGTTCGCGGGCCCTTGGCCGCGTTCGCGTAGGTTTGACTTCCTTGGCCTATGCGTTCGCGAGCCTGAGGCCGTGTTCGCACAGTGTAACGGCCAATCCATCCCCCAGCTCCCCCTAGGGTAGTGCGTTCGCGACCTAACCTATGCGATCACATAGTTTCCCCTGACCCACACTCCGCGATAGCATCCACATGGGTGCGTTCGCACTGAGTAAAGACTGCCCTGCCCCCAGCCCTCTCTACACCTATGCGTTCGCACCCCCTTATGTGTGTTCGCATAGAGTAACTTCCACCCCTTCCCAAACTTGTGCTATGCGTTCGCGGCTAATACTATGCTTTCGCATAGCACGAAACACCAGACACCAGACCTGACCCAAAACACCAGATTTTTAAGTTCAAAAACACCCCGACGCCAATCCGAAACACACCCGAGCCCTCGGGGCTCCAAACCAAATATGCACACAACCTCAAAAACATCCTACAAACTTATTCGTGTAATCAAATCATCAAAATAACATCATAAACATCGAATTAAACCCCAAAATCAATGAAATTTTTCCAAAAACTTCTAACATCAAACTTTGCATTTATGGTCCGAATCACGTCAAATGACTTCCGTTTCTTACCAAACTTCACAGATATGACATAAATATTATATCAAACATGTACCGGGCACTGGAACCAAGATACGGGCCCGATAGCACAGACTTCACATATAAATTCACTTTCAAAAATCTATTATATTTTCAGAAAACAATTTCTTTTAAAAATTCATTTCTCGGACTTGGGACCTCGGAATTCAATTCCGGGCATACGCCCAAATCCCATTTTTTCCTACGGACCCTCCGGGACCATCAAATCATGGGTCCGGGTCCGTTTACCAAAAATGTTGACCAAAGTCAACTCAATGCAAATTTTAACACAAAATTATCTTTTTCCTCAGTTTTTCACAATAAGGCTTCCCGGCTACACGCCCGGGCTACACACGCAAATTGAGGTGGGATAGAAGGAAGTTTTCATGACCTCAGAACACATAATTAGCTAGAAATACACGGGATGACCTTTTGGGTCATCACACTGCGACGGGCACCCGATACTTTACTCAACCGAGTACCAAGGTAACATATCTTTCTTATCGTACTATCATGTGTAAATGTGCCAAAAGGGTCATCATGACATAACTGAAATAAAATGTAAGGAAATTCTAGACATAAGATGACCTAACATGATATAGAAACTTATACATGTGAAACAGGGGCCCATAAGGCAGACATGATCATTTGTAAACTCAAAATATAGGCCGACAAGGACATACAAGTATCCATATACCTGACATGTGTCTACAAGCCTCTAAGAGTACATAAACATCATACATGATGGGATAGGGTCCTGCCATACCAATCAATACATGTCCAAATCATATTGACCAAATAGGCAACTCCGGACAAACTGGAGTGCACCAACGCTTTCCGCTGAGCTGATAGCCTACTACGAAGACTGTCAACCTGTCTATCGGAACCTGCATGCACGAAACACAGCGTCCCCAGGAAAATTAGGCGTCAGTACGAATAAAGTACTGAGTATGTAAGGCAGAAAAGCATAAATAAGAACAACAATGTAAAGAGAGATATATGATATAAAACCTGTAACATCTGAGTGCCTATGAGAGAGAGTGACATGAAATGCGTGATACATATATATACATAATCTTTTAAAAACATACACCTCTGTGGGCATCATCATCATCATATCGTACCCGGCCTCGAAGAGGACTCGGTAAAAACGTACTCAACCATCATAAGGCTCGGTAGAATCGTAACCGGTCACGTGGAGCTCGGTAAATCCACCTGATCAGTGGTTTTACAATAGGTGCCTTACCCGGACGACTATAGCGGGGCTCGGTACAGTAAAGTAGATACATATATAATGCATGTTGGACTCATGGAATCACGTTCTAAACCTTTCGAAGTGACGTAAGGTCATTGCACCTTCGATTAACATTGTGGACATCATACCATCAATATGAACTTCACTAGGATTCAAGGATCATACATAATTTCTTAGGATAACTTTATAAGAAAAACACAATATGGACAACCTTAGTTGCTAGGAGTAGATTCGTTATGAAATAGTGTATCGTGTACGTTCGTTTCACTTTAGATCATGCCAAAACAAAGAAGGAAGTGCATTAACATACCTTAACCAAGTTGAGTCCTTAATACCTTCCAAGCAACTCTTCAAACAAGTCAACTTAATCTATCATAGCATACGGAGATTCCAAATCAGTGATGAGTAAAGGCTAAGTCTGTAACTTAAGCTAGTAGCTTATTTATGTAAATTCGGGAAACATCTCCCCTGTAAAAAGGGCCTCCTCCAATGCCATATACCAACAACAACAGCTAGAGAAATCCAGCAACATATAAATATCAATAACAAGACAACATATAACAACAACAAGTCACAACTACTTCACGACGAGCAGCAGGCTCCGATTGGAATACGTATAACCTATATCACCCCTTATAGACTTCTCACATTAACTTAACAGAATCATTAAAATGATAATGAAGTATTTCATCAATAATTCCATCCTTATACCATATAGTTATAACAAAGGAAACCATCCAGAACTCCAACTATCTTCGATTAGCAACTTTATTCACTAGTTCATGTCTAGTCCATCCATTTAACTTAATAAAAATCAAGATAACCTTAAGCACATGAAAGAACACAATAAAAGTACCTCCTACAGTAACTTCAAGTCAAAATCCAAGTTATATTTAGCTTATAACAAACCTCAATGGCAATACAACACCATTGAAGCTAATCCTTGTAGTATCTTGTAGTTTATCATCCAAACAACTTAACCAACATACAAGCAAGCTAAAGAAAAATTAGTAGGATGTTATACTCACCTTAGACAGTAGAAACAACCCCAAATTTCAGCCAAACACAACTATACTTAATGACAACACAACCTCAAGGAGGTGTTGTTCTTCACTAGAACTAACTTTTGATGTTGAAATATGGTGTAATCCATTTGCAAGACATGAAATAAACTAGGTTTGATATGAAAACCATGGGAGAGTATTTTACAGAACATAGTCGACTTAAAAAAACCTCCCACATGGGCTGGAACCACCCAAAAATCAGCAACAACAAGAAGAACAAGAAACTTACTAGCGCGACGGG
>ML294435.1:939-15364 GCA_005239495.1 Nicotiana undulata
GGGTTTGAAGTACCACTACACCAGTGTGAAATTCGTTCTATCCTGGGAGGAAATAATCCATAACCTTGGGTACTAGGAGGGGATTAAATTCCTTAAGGAAACACTGTGAATTCAGTGGGCTCGGATTAATTTTCCATTACGTTTACATTTCTGTTTATGTTATTTTATTATTTTCATAATTATTTTACAAATACAGATTTCTAACAAACGACGCTGGTCTTAGGAATTATGGGGAGAGAGAAACGTGGGATATATGGACACCTTTAATTAAGGAGTAAAAAACGTCCAATTAATTAGACCCTTAATTAAATATGGTATAGAATTGGTAATTTAATATACTAAATATAATTAAGTCAAACCTTAAATATTGAGGGTAATAATGTTTACTATGTGGCATAAGAATGTAAAAATTCCTTACGAGAATTTGGCTAGGTAGTTAGGAAGAATTTGGGCATGCTGTTTCGATTATGAGTTTTTTACATTGTCAGTTACTTATCAAACAATAATTAAATAAAGATTATTATTTTTGTTTTATTAAAAAAAGAGCACATCCATTTACAATTATAGCATTTTTTAAAACATTATGTACGTTTAGTGATCTTCAAAATTTTAAAATAGTCCTAAATTTAAGGATTTAATTTTGAACCATATTAATTTATCCATATTTCTCTCCTATCATTAATCTATAGTTACCAATTTTGTGAAAGTTTCCGCTCTTAGAATTCCCTTTCCATTATTATATCAAACACAATCTACATAAATTCACCTTTTTATTCCATGTTCGAGCGTGTATATATACATATGTGATATACTTTTTTACAATGTAATTTTAAATATATACATATGTAATGAATATAGTATGTATACTTGCCTATACGAACTCGTTTTATGTCAATGCAACGTATAATTTTGTATACATAATGTGTAAGCAAATATACATATTCAATATATGTATTATGTATATTTAATGTATAATTATATATACTTGATGAGATCAATATATAGTTTAAGTATATTTGACATTTGAAATATATACTCCGTATATGTGCTATATTTTAAATTTATATTTGATGTGCATTAAGTACAAACAATAACATATAAATGCACAAATATACTATTAGGACATTGAAACAAACACATTTACTATGAAAATAACTTTAAGTTTACATATTCATAAAATAATTATAATATTTCATTAATCTAAAAATATTTTTGTTACTATATACGAAAATAAGAACAAAAAAATTAAAATAAGTGCTACTTTCATTGGAGGATTCGTACATCTATGATTTTTGGTTTGTGACATTAATGTTAGAAGAGAGATGTGTGATGAAGGTAATTAAATGGGTTGTATAATTAGATCAAATGTTTTGGTAGAGATGAGTATTAAGAGGATTAATTTTAGGTAATTAATAGGACTGATTTTTGGTTCTTTGTTTGATTACAATCTTCTAGTTTCAACCTAAAATTTCAACATGTGGGGTCTGGGAGGGTAGTCTGTACGCAGACCTTACCCCTACATAATGCAAGTAGAGAGGTTGTTTCCAATAGACCCTCGACTATGGAAGGACAAGAAGAAGAGGAGGGAAGCAATGAAGGAAGAAAAATAAATAAAAATTAAAAAATAAAAAACCTAGTATGACTAAACTACCCTTAATTAAATATTTAATGTGAGTAGTAAGAAAACTTTTTAGAGATATATAGATAAGGGTTATTTTGTAAAAATAAATTGAATTCTTTCTTGATTATATAAATGGACACTTATTTTGGACCAAAATAAAAAAATAAATTGATCACTTATTATGAACCGAAGAAAGTAATAAATAATATATCAAAATATAATTAATTAAAAACCTCTCTAATGGGAGTAATAAATTTTTAATATAATATTTCTATTTTAATGGCTATTGGTATGTGATTAAAATAAGAAAGAGCGATCGACATGAATAAGTTATAAAAGTTAGGTAAAAATTGACTTAATATTTGTCGCACCCCTTTTTACCACCCTACAAAGAAAATCAAGTAATTTGTAAATTAAGGGTTTTAAAAATTAAAAGTGACAAAATATTTGTTTAAAAAGATTTTCTCAGAGTCACCACTTGACATAAATTTTGGTATACCAAGTCATAGTTTAAAAAATAATTCTCCCTTAAAAACATATTTGCTTCTAAACTGGTTTGCACCAGAAAATTTCAGTAAGGGGTTCATTTGACTCAGGGGATATATTAAGTGTTCCTCGAGTCGCATGAAAGTCACTGCTGCATACATAATTGGGAATCTTACATAAATGCCGCCAAAAAATCCAACTTACCAACCTTTAGCCATTAATCATAAACTTATCAAAACTAGCCAAACACATGTAAAAATTAACAACCCAATAAATAAAGTTTTTTCTCTCAAAAAATCACACACAAAGATCTCCTTACATATTTTTAAGCGTAATTAGCAACATTAGACGCAAGACGGAAAGGAAATTTCATGGATGAGGTAGCAAATATATATATATATATATATATATATATATATATATANTTTGAGGTGGTTTGAATTAAAAATCCGAAGTAGAAGATGAACATGAAAATAATAATAGGTGTATCACATTGTGTATCACTTGTTTATCACATATATATCATATTTGTATCAAATGTATCACATGTATATACATGTATACCTGCGTATAAGATACATACATGTGCCGCAGAAGAATTTTTTGAACTCGATTTTAGCTACGAATTTTGATACTAAATCAGTCCAAATCACCTCCAATCTTCCTCAAGTTTTGTATATTGACTCATCTATATGTTTTCAATTAATCTCAATCATACCATTGAAAAAAGTCATTTGTTTCTTATATCTTTGGAATATATATATATATATATATTCCAAAGATATAAGAAACAAATGACTTTTTTCAATGGTATGATTGAGATTAATTGAAAACATATAGATGAGTCAATATACAAAACTTGAGGAAGATTGGAGGTGATTTGGACTGATTTAGTATCAAAATTCGTAGCTAAAATCGAGTTCAAAAAATTCTTCTGCGGCACATGTATGTATCTTATACGCAGGTATACATGTATATACATGTGATACATTTGATACAAATATGATATATATGTGATAAACAAGTGATACACAATGTGATACACCTATTATTATTTTCATGTTCATCTTCTACTTCGGATTTTTAATTCAAACCACCTCAAAACTCTACCAAATCATCTCAAAATTGAGATTCAAGCTCCTTAAGAAGTACTCCGTCTATTCTAATAACACTCACTTAAAAGAAAGCAAAAATTTGATCCTACTGAATACAAAAACAGAAAACTTTTTGTAGAACAAGTATACTGATGGTGGACGGGTCTATCCAAATGCAGACATTAACATTGTTAACGTATTAAGATATTTGCTGCTAGATAACCTTTTGTAAATGTTTCCAGTAAGATTTCTGACATGGGAGGAAGGCATTGTTATATCCACACACACACATATATATATATATATATAGGGCCTGAGGCCGCAGTTTAATATTCAGATAAACAGGTTGTTCATCATTAAAAAGAGGGAGTATTCATATCCTTACTTCCTTTCAGTTCAATTATTAGTTACCATTTTAGTTATCAATTATCATATCAGTTTAGTTATCATTTCAGTTTTAGTTTCAATAGTTATCATTCCAGTTATCAGTTATTAATTCTCAGTTATCAGCTTAGTTTCAGTTTCAATATTTATAATTCTTTCTTTCAGTTGCTTTACATACCGGTGCAATTCAAATGTATTGATGTCCCTTTTGCTCGGGGCCTGCATCTCACGATGCAGGTAATGATTTACAGGTTGACGATTCAGAGCGCTAGGATTCTCGTACCAGCTATTTGGTGATCCCCAGTTCTTTCGGGGTATTATCGTTACCTCACAGTGTTCAGTATTTTTAGACAGTCAGTGTTTTTATTACTTCATTGGAGGCTTCATAGACTAGAGTAACAACTAGACAGAGTCGCAGGCTTTTTATATTAAGCTATGTTGGCTACAATTATGTTTCAGAATTGTATTAGTATTTACGCACTTTGATTTATATCATCTAGACTTTCAGTATATTAGCATGTGTTAGTTTATCTTCCACATTCAGTATGTTATGATATCACATGTTGATTCAGCCTGCCAGTTGGTTCGCTCAGTCACATGTAGTCATGCACCGAGTGTCGTGTTACGTCCAGGCCCAGGTTCGGGACGTGACAAGTCTTCTTAGTCATCTGATAGTGTATTATGTAGTTCATTATAAAAATGATAATTTTGTACCAAATTTATTTATGTTCAGGACTATATATAATGAAAGTTATTGATAAATATATTGTTGGGTATTTGTGATAGTTTTTAGAGCTTGTTGGTATAAGTCGTGTTTCGTGTTTTCCTCCCCAAAAAAGTAAAATATATTTTGAAACATATTTTATTTTCAAACCAAACTTTAGCCAAATCAAAATTTTCAAAATAAAAAGAATTTATGGCTAAACTTATGGCGAAACGGCCCTAAGAGTGCACAATGTGTGTTGTAACTTGTACGTCTATAATGGAATAATTTATGCCAAAATAAAGTGGAGTGTGTGCGCGCCATTGTATATTGAAAAACAAAAATGACGACTGTAGTGTGCCATGTGAGTTGGTTAATTGATCCTTTCCATTTCTTTTTTCTTCTAAATAAAAATAGCTACGTAGAATACTATACTCATTATCTAAAGTTCAAAAATAAAAAAATAACATAGTTATATTAGAGAAGTATAAATACTACTAAATATTTAATAAAAATGCACAACTTAAAATCACATTAAACTAATAAGTAAAAATATTTTTGAAACTTTTCTTTTTATCTTTTGTAAAAATAAAATGTCAAGACTATTTTTGTATTATTTTCAAAACCAAAACTAACTAGACAAAATACCAATAAGGTAAACTAAAGGAAAATATTTTATTTATGTTTTAAGATAAAATAAAGCAAAAAGTAAAAAAATAGCAATGTTAGGCCTAAAATAAACACCTAAACTCTAATTAGGATAAATTTTTAGGGGGATTAAAAAGTTACATATCTACAATATTTATAATAATTTATTCGAAACTCAATAAGTTATTTCTTTTAAATTTTGAAGCTCCTGAACTCAAAATTTTAGTTCCGCCTCTCGGTACGTAGGTCAAGAACCTACTAGCTAACATTGAGACCTTTTCAAGGATTCAAAGGCCAACCATCTAAGGAGGTAGTTGGAAGCTAAAGAGAGATTCTTGGAATAATTCCAGTTTGTGAGGTCCATGAGTCAACTGGTCCAAAAATCTTATCAACCACAAGATAACATATCAATTTTAATGAAGAAACGTTTCTCATTTTAAGCCAAGATTTTATTTGCTATTCTCATTATTTTGTCATTAATAATTCATCATTGCCTTTAATGATTAGACATTTGAGGATTCTTTGTAGGCCTGGCAAAATTTTCATGCCGAAATCATGCGAATTAGTTCAACTACAGATAAATTCTAACTTCAATTGGACTTTGACAATGAATAGGGATTTAAGAAAAATTCATAACAATATATTTATAAAATGTAATTAGTGAAAGATTCGTATGATGAAATGTCCAAGAAAATCGTATGTGATGTCCAGAATCAACGACAGGCAGATGAGGGCGGGTCAAGTAGTGCTGATAGTTTTCTAACACGACAAGCTTTTGAAAAAGGGGTGCACATGCAGTGTCACTATCAAGATTTAAAGGTGCTGAGTTTGGAATTCTAGTTCTTTAAAAGTATTGAGTTCTAAATAACCAATTTATACATACAACAACAACAACTACCAGTAATGTCCCACAAAGTGAGATCTGAAGAGGATATTGCAGTATCATTATACATATTTAATGAATTTCTTAAAATAAATACATAGTTTGAACTAAAGTTACTATGTTGATCGAGCCTATAACATTTACACTAGCTCCGCCCCTTGTTCACATGCCACCTTAAGCAAAACCCACATCAAAATAAAAGAGAAAGTAAAACATTACATAAGTTCACATGATATATGCATTTTTGAGACTCAGATCCAACATAATCCGAATGATAAATCCGTGTGGCCCTAGCCCAAAACGAACAATACATATTTCTATATTTTGGGTAGAATGTACGGAGCTAAAATAGACCTTATAATAAGTGGTATTTGTGTTTGAATTGAATAAAAACTCAAAATAAGAATCAACCCAATTTTTAGTTCAAAAGTGGAGTGTGGATGACATTGATTTAGAGGATGGAAAGGCTACAAATCATTGTCCTCTTTTTTCTGGCATGAAAAGGACAGGAGACAAAAGGAACAAATAGAAAGAAAAGAAAAGTGCATATGAGTCACAATTGCAAAAGTGAACTATTTGCTTGGAATTGAGAGACCATTCGTTGAAAAGTATAGGAGATGGACTATTTTGGTCCTTGATAAATGATATAAAAAATATAATCTTCGTCGTATATATATTTTGATACTTTTATCCTAAGCCTTAAAACTTACTCTTCCATAAAAAAAATTGTTAAATATAACTATAACTAGACCATAATAAGGGCGATACAATCTAGGGAAAATCGCACCCCAAAAGCTAGTTATTAAGATGGAGAAACCCAATGCTATATAACCCCATATCACCACATTGCAATGCTGATGTGGGACAAGTGATCACATTTAGTCTCTAAGACTAATTAAGCCGATTATAATAACAGTTCAAGTCATTTTTTCTAAAAATAGATAATCGAAACCCACAACGAAAATAATGATACAACCTCCAAAGACTGGTAATATTGAGTCAGGAACTCTAACTGAATAGATGAAATGACCTCTAGGATCGAATACACAATACAACATGAGTAAACAGCAGGGCGCTCCCGAGGTACCACCTCGTAGTCCTAAAAGTAAATATGCAGGACATGGGAGCTCCCAAGGTACCGCATCGTAGTCCCAAAAGTAATTATGCAAGACAAGGAGTTCCTCGTCTTCCATATTAAGCCTCATACCTTGCAATGGACCCATTCTGATCATAATAAGGGCACATTTGATCCATTTAATAAGAGAGAACAAATGCAAACCATCTCACGTAATAGTTTAAGTTATATACAACATCAAGATAAGAAATTTTTATATTCTCATACCACCTTTATCTATTATATCGAGTAACTTAGTTTAACTTAAATATATAAATAAAAAAATCGCTAAATATAACTAGACCATAATAAGGGCATATATGGCCTATTTTGTCACAATAAGAGCACATTTGATCAATTTATAAGAGCGAGCAAATTCATACCATTTCACATACGAGTTTAAGTTATATACAACATTAGAGTAAAAAACTTTTACACTATGAGACCACATTAATTTATCATATCGGGTAACCTATTTTATCTTAAATATATAATTTTCACACTTTTAAGAAGACCTGCCCATCGAAATTTTTTACACTAATCACTATATGTATTTATTATATTGGGTAAATTATTTTATCTTAAATATATAAACTCCACACTTTTTAAGAAGACTTGTCCTTCGATATTATTTGAGTTGCTTGGGTAGTAAATTTTCCTTTCTTATGGTGACAATATATAAAACTTAGGGCCCGTTTGATTATAGATTTTGTCAAAATAATTTGGGTTTTATTTGACAAACATATGTTTGGTCATATATTTTGGCAAAATTTCAAATCCCAAAATCAGCTGGCCAAATTCATAATAATACACATATTTTTTCAAAATAAATTTGAAAAATATATTTTAAAAACGTATGTCCAAATACATTTTCATCTTTAAGCCACAAAACAGAATTTTTAAAATAAATTTAAAACTTTATGACCAAACGCTAGCTTAAAATTCTCAAATAATTGTGACAAATTTGAAGTTTTTCCATTAATAATAAGAAAAATAAAACAACAAATAAACTAATTTCCGTATCCAGGAACAAGTACGACCATTCGAGTTTCATCAAAATACAACCGACACACCCCCAACTTTTGTTGTCACTCGAAAATATCTTTACCCCTTTTTTACAACTTATTTACCAAAATACCACTCACCCACCAAATTCTGCACCTACTCGTCAGCAAAATCTACCCCCAAAAATCCTACATCATATATAAATAAACTTAAACCCAATTTCAGATCTCCTCCTCCCATAGATCCTCTTTCTCTCTATTTACAGATACAGAAAAAAGTTATCTTTTTTTGTAGAGAGAAAAAGAGGAATCAAGAATTCAGGAAATGGCTTTATCATTGTCATCATCAAAATCCCTTGTTCAATCTCACCTTCTCCACAACCCCTCATTACCTCAGCCCCGTATTCCTCTTTTTCACAACCCCCAACATGGGCGGCGCCACCCCATCTCCGCCGTACATGCGGCGGAGCCCGCCAAAACAGCAACTGCTTCACAGCCGTTGAAAAAAACCGAATGGAGTCTTGATTCTTGGAAAAGCAAAAAGGCTTTGCAATTACCTGAATACCCAGATGAAAAAGAACTTGAATCTGTGCTTAAAACTCTTGAATCTAATCCTCCACTTGTGTTTGCTGGTGAGGCTAGGAATTTAGAAGAGAAACTTGGTGAAGCTGCTTTAGGGAAAGCTTTTTTGTTACAAGGTGGTGATTGTGCTGAGAGTTTTAAGGAATTTAATGCTAATAATATTCGTGATACTTTTAGGATTCTTCTTCAGATGAGTGTTGTTCTTATGTTTGGTGGTCAAGTTCCTGTTATTAAGGTAATCAAGATTTAATTTTTATGCCTGTTAAATTCAATTTATTAGCTGAAATGTGTGTTTTTCTGTTGTTTAAGATAACCAAGATTGAATTTTTATGACTCTTGTATTCTAATTCTGTGTTATGATTAGCTAAAATGTGTGTCTTTCTGTTGTTTAATATAACCAAGATTGAATTTTTATGACTTGTATTATAATTCTGTGTTATGATTAGCTAAATGTGTGTTTTTCTGTTGTTTAATATAACCAAGATTGAAATTTTTTGACTCTTGTATTCAATTTCACGGGTTCGAGCCGTGGAAACAACGTCTTGCAGAAATGCATCGTAAGGCTGCTTACGATATACCCTTGTGGTCCGGCCTTTCCCCGGACCCCACACATAGCGGGAGCTTAGTGCACCGGTGTGCACCGGGCTGCCCTCTTATATTCAAGTTCTGTGTTTTGATTGGCCAAAATGTGGGTTCTTCTGTTTCTTAGTTCTCATTTTTATGGATCTATGTGAATTTGGTGCTATTGCCTTTGCACGTACGGCTGCTTACGACAGACCCTTGTGGTCCGGCCTTTCCCCGGAGCCCGCACATAGCGGGAGCTTAGTGCACCGGTGTGCACCGGGCTGCCCTCTTATATTCAAGTTCTATGTTTTGATTGGCCAAAATGTGGGTTCTTCTGTTTCTTAGTTCTCATTTTCTATGGATCTGTGTGAATTTGGTGCTATTGCGTTTGCACTCATTTTCTTTTGAAAATATGTTATTGAGTAATTTCATTTTTGGATGTTCCAAAATGATTGACACTGTTCTATCGCTATGCAATTTTTACAACTTTCAAGAGTTTAATTCATTGAGCTAATCAAATTTTAAACTTTGAGACGAGGTTCTTTGTCGAGCTATTTTAACCACTATGTCAGTATTTCCTTCCCTATATTTTAATGTGATATATAATCCAAGTGAAAATTTTAACTCTGTATTTAGCATTTTATATGAAATGGGACCGAGGGAGTAGCTGTGTGTGTGTGTATATGTATGTCAGCGTGTGTGTACACAGGTAGTATGGGTGCGTTATGTTTGTAAATATTTGTTACATGTGGTATGTGTTTGTTATGTGTATGTGTATATGTATGCGTATACACATACACATAATGTATATATGCACTTATATTTGCTTCAGTCAAGCGTTTGAGTAAACAATTGTATAATATCTGGTTACTTAAATTGGTTGAATGAAGATTATCACAATGAGCTTCTTGGTTGAAAAAGATCATGATATTAAGCTTAAGTTGTTACATGGTTAATTATAGGTTGGAAGAATGGCGGGTCAGTTTGCAAAACCAAGGTCGGATCCGTTTGAGGAAATTGATGGAGTGAAGCTGCCAAGTTACAAGGGTGATAACATTAATGGTGATACATTTGATGAGAAGTCAAGAATTCCCGACCCTCATAGGCTTATTAGGGCTTACATGCAATCTGCCGCGACTCTTAACCTTCTTAGAGCTTTTGCTACTGGAGGTTATGCTGCAATGCAGAGGGTCACCGAATGGAATCTTGATTTTGTGGAGAACAGTGAGCAAGGAGATAGGTATGAAAACTGTAATTCTAAATTTATGGCAGATTCTCTTCTTCAGCGGTTAATCTTGTTTTATGCGGCTACCAAATGTCTTTCTGAGATGAAAATTGGAAAGAGTTCCGTGTTTATGCTTGGCCTATAACACTGCAACTTTATATCATTTTAATGACTTCTCAATTGGATTTGGGTCTGAACTGCAGTGGCGGAGCTAGATCTTTCATTAAAGGGTGTTAAAATATAAAGAAGTAAACACACGAAGAAGTCTAGGGGATTCAACAAATAGTATATATTCTTAATAAAAAAATTTAACCTATCTACACAATGTAATTTTCCAGTGAAGGGGTATCAATTGACGCCCCTTCTATACGAGTAGCTATGCCACTGGCCAGAAGTGCCAAGTTTTTGTTGTTACGACTTCCAAGTGTCAATTTCAGTTGCATATTCTGCGGTGTAGATTGGGTTAGTGAGATGATATTAAGTCTCTAATATGTTTATATTGGGGAATATTTTGCAGGTATCAAGAACTAGCTCACAGGGTAGATGAAGCCTTGGGATTCATGGCTGCTGCTGGACTCACAGTTGACCACCCGATCATGGCGACAACTGATTTCTGGACATCCCACGAGTGCTTGCTTCTTCCTTATGAACAAGCACTTACGAGGGAGGATTCAACTTCTGGTCTTTTCTACGATTGTTCCGCTCACATGATTTGGGTTGGGGAACGAACCAGGCAACTTGACGGTGCTCATGTTGAGTTCTTGAGAGGAGTAGCAAACCCACTTGGCATCAAGGTATGGATAGCTTAAAGCAGTTTAAGTGCAATATGCTAATGGAAGTATTACTAATTTAGTTTGTTCGTTGCGAAGCATAGTATGCTGTTTGATTTATCTAACAGTAAGTAAAATGTAGTGGAGGAAGCAGAAATTTAGAACTAATGCATCTCCACTACTTACCATTCTAAAAAAAAATAAAAAAAAAATAAAAGCTAATTATGCATCAATGTTGAAGACCATTTAGTTTACTCACCTCTTATTTATCACCCTTTGACACTTGATGTTTACCTACAGCGCCATTTGATATTTACCTACAGCACATTTGATGTTTACCTCTGCCGTAATATTAATCAAAATGGAGTTACCTCTTATTTTATATGTATATTTACCATAATAAATGCATTTTTCAGTTCTTTCCAACTCTTTAGTGGTAATATTGAGATGTTACCCACTAGTCTTGGCCTATGCTATTTATGTCAGTTGCCTAAAGATGGAAGTTTTATTGCAGGTGAGCCAAAAGATGGATCCAAATGAGCTAGTTAAACTCATTGACATCCTGAACCCAACCAATAAGCCCGGAAGAATTACTGTAATTGTGAGAATGGGTGCTGAGAATATGAGAGTGAAGCTTTGCCACTTGATCAGGGCAGTTCGAGGAGCTGGACAGATTGTTACCTGGGTTTGTGACCCGATGCACGGCAACACCATAAAGGCTCCATGCGGACTCAAAACCCGTGCTTTCGATTCAATCCTGGTAAGTCTCATCTGTGAGCGTTTTCTCATTCTGATTCTTGGGTAAAGTTTAAAGCCTGTATCTGAATGTCATATTGTGCTGAACTTGCAGGCTGAGGTCCGAGCTTTCTTTGATGTGCATGAGCAAGAAGGGAGCCACCCTGGTGGTATCCATCTAGAAATGACAGGGCAAAATGTGACTGAATGCATTGGCGGATCACGAACAGTAACCTATGACGATCTGGGCTCTCGCTACCACACACATTGTGACCCAAGATTGAACGCTTCCCAGTCCCTTGAACTTTCCTTCATCGTAGCTGAACGACTAAGAAAAAGAAGAATGGCCTCTCAACGCATGTAGGCTTTCTCTAATTTACCCGTATTTTTAGTCTGCATCCTTGTTCTCTTGGTATCCAATAAACTCAGTTATCAGCCATCCACTCAAAACTTATATGTGGTCTCGGGGCGTCTGAGCTGCTGTTTGGAACCAAAGTTTCTAAGTTAAAACATGGGCAGAGTAACTTGCTAAATGAGGTAAATAGGTTTCCTGCAGAGATCAATGGGGAAGTGAACAGCAAGTAAAATTAGTCGAGTTGTCCGGTAGCCATTCTGTTTATTAAAATTTAGTTTGGACTGTAAGTTTAGGGTATAAGTGGGTTAAGTTTTTCTCCTTTTCTTGATGTATGGACTTTATTTTGAGATGCTGGTTTTGCAGTGGAGTCTGAAGTGCTTGCCTACCTTGCCATTTTTGCTTATTTTACAGCTATTAGATTGGTATTTCATAATTTGTTATCCATGGAATTTTTCTGAATATGTGGAAGTATATAATCTGTAGGGAACAAAGTCCTAAATTACTTATTGGGGGAAATTTTTGGGTAAACAAGCTCCAACCCTCCCCCAAAATAGGGGACGAATAGTGTTCCCTCAATTATGGGGTTATACTATTCATCTCCTCCGTTACTATTCACCTATATTTTATTATTTAACTCTTTACATATACCTAATTATGTTTATGTAATATCTTTATAATATTAATTTATGTCTTAACTATGGTGTATAATTTTGATAAACTATTTTTTTCAAAATTAATTTTCGTGCATTTAATATTTTTATGTAAAATTATAAGTTAATTTTATTATAAGTTATAATTGTATAAAAAATATATAATCATCTCAAAAAATTAATGGTACAAATATAAAATATTAGATGTTGCTAAAATTGGAAATATATGAAAATTGAAAATACATTAAAATTTAATCTACGATAAATAGCATAATAACTTAGTAGGAAGGTACGTCGTCTTCAGGTACACCAAATCATTATAGTATTGAGTGATGGTGTTGAGGATTGTTGTGGTTGTGAGTGTGGATATTGTTGACTTCTTTTATGAATTATTCGTTGTTGTTCTTAACGCACCAATTCAAGATGATTTGGAAGGTCCACCTCCAACAGTAGAAATGGCAGTAGATGAAAATCAACGATTTCAAGAATTTTTAGCTCGACATAGAAGAATTAAGGACAAGGATGCTCATTTTGTACTTCGTAATGCATTAATAGATCATTTATGAGAGAATACTAGAGGTTGAAGTTGAATATTTATGTAGTATTTCGAATGAATTTTATCGTTATGTAATATGCATTTGATTAATCTTGTATCACAATGATTTCACTTTTATTTGAATTATTAGTTAATATATAATAATTGCCTACTAATTATATTATTTATAATTTTATGGAATTGTTTTAATGAAAATTACAAATTAATGAAAACAAAAGATGAAATTTGTTTAATGGAATTTAAAAACTAAAAATTGAAATGAAAGATAATAATATAATATAGAAGAAAGAGAAGAATATAAAAAAGAATATTCTTTTTTGGGGAAAAAGATGAGGGAATGGTTGAAGTATGTTGTCCTAAAAATTCTCATTTTGGGGGTAAAAATGAGAGTAAAGGTTGAAGATGGCCTTAGAGCCTTAGAGCTATCAACTAAGGATCTTATATTTTGGATTGAAGCGTGGTTTGGTGGTCAATGAAGTCGTTGATTATGGAATGATGACTTACGTTTTAATTCTAATAGAAAAAGGTAATGGGCGATTTTTTCCCCATTAGTCTAAGAGCCCGTTTGGACATAGAAATATTTTTCCTTTTTTCTAAAAAATTTCCACTTTTTTCCTAAACAGTGTTTGTTCATAAAATTGAAGAAAGCATTTTAAAAATTTTCAAAATTTTCGAAAAACTTCGAAAAGTTATTTTTTAATATTTTCATTCAAATAATTCACAAAATTTCAAAAACAACCAAAATTATATTCACGTCCATACACAAATTCTAAATTTCAAATACCATTTTTACTTAAATTGTTTTTCCTTATTTTGGAATTTTACATTTCTTATGTCCAAACGCCCACTAAACCTGATGAGCAAAGTTATCTGGTCTAATCAAATTCCAATTAAAATGAGATCTTTAGGATTAAATTAATGTAATTTAGGAGGAGTTAATGAAAAGACTAAAGGTGGCTAACGGGCCGGTTCAACCCGGGACCGGACCGGCCCAGATCGGTTCAAACCGGGACCGGACCGGCCCGGATCATAAGGGGCCGGGGGGGGGGGG
>MDKH01240420.1:0-32646 GCA_005239495.1 Nicotiana undulata
ACAATCAGAAAGCAATATATTTGATACACACGTACATGTCTGACAATTCAAATATGAAGCCATAATCTTTTGAAAGTGTTTTAAATCTTATGATTCTAGAAAGTGTTTCAAATCAATACCGGAAATAAAAGACATGACGATTTAGGATCAGTTCATTCAATTCTAAGGATGACATTGTCAAAGCCTTGTTTATGGCCTTCTCATCATATTTCCTGTTGAGAAGTTCACAACACCAAATGATGCTAGTTCTAGTCTTTCAACCAACGGCAAGGGAATGAGGTATGCATCGGATCATATCGGTAATCGAGACAAACCATGAGGGGGTGACTTTGTGATTAAAATTCTCCAAAATGAGCTTTTCAATTCATGCTACTAACACATAACCACGAACATTGGGGTATCCAATATGTACGTAATACATATATTTAAAAAAATGTTGAGCATCAACATAGCTTGCCTAGGTTTGCGACGCCAAGAATTATTGAAAAAGTTATAGATTACACACCTAAGATCACTGATAAAAAAAACGAAAAGGAAGTGTAACGGATAGTAGTTGTTAGTATTGGTGATGATCCAGTCCACTACCAGAAATTCTTGACAATGAATTTGGTCACCTTAAATATTTGGTAAAAGCATACTAAGAAAGTTGTTATCACCTAACTTCATCAAATGTTATCACCCCAAAAGAAGGACAGAAGGTTCGTATATATACACCCTCCTTCCTAAGACCTATGAACAATATTAACTGACAAAGAAACTAGATTTTTCATACTTTGTTCTTATACTAGGAAGTTGCCATTTTTCAAGGAGAAAGGGTCCTTTTGCACTACTAGGCAATTCTTGGAGTGAACAATACACCCTTCTCTGATTTGTGATGGTAGCCAATTTAGCAAGACAATCCGCTACCTGATTCCCTTCTCTGAAGCAATGCCTGACCGTCGCTCGAGTTTGTTTAATTATGAGGGAGGCTCTGTCTATCACCCTTTTTATCTTCATATCGTTAGTATCTCCATCTGTGAGCATATATGCAATGACCTTTCAGTCCAGTTTGATAGAGAAATTAGTGTACCCATTTTGACTACACCATTTCCCTCCAAACTCTGTTGCTTTAGCTGCTGCCATGGTATTATTATCACAACTGATAGGAATAGAAAAAGCCGTAATAAAGTCCCATTGACTATCCGTGATGACCCCTCCAATGCCTGCCTTACCACTTTCTTTGCAGAAACTTCCATCCGTATTAACCTTGACAGTGTCGGGTAGAGGGAACTCTCATGGAACTTGTATCCATTTTTGAGATGGTCCGAGTCTCTCAATCATATCGCATAATAGGGGCCATTCCATCTGAGTGTAGTCACTAGGTACCATGTTGGAGATAACTGCTTCCAATGTCCATGTGATTTGGTGTCTCATAGAGTTCAGCTGAAATTTCTTTTATGTTTTCCATATCTGCATGCATTCCTTTGTTTCCAAAGTTCCCGACATATGATTGTGGGAGCTATCTGAATAATTTGATTGTGCACTTTATTGTTGGCAGTTGTTTCCCACCATCTTTTGAAGGTAGCAATAGTAGGCTCTTGTTGATGTTTGATTCCAAATTCATTTCCTATGTTATTCCATATGAAGTTGGCAGTTTCACTACTATTAAAGACATGTTGTACTGTTTCTACCTGCGCATAAGAGCACTAAGAACATCCGGAAATAATGTTAATACCAAATCTACAAATAACATCATCAAAGGGCATTCAGTTTTTGAAAATTCTCCGAGATATAAAAGACGTTTTAAAAGGGAGATAGTTATGCCAGATTTTGTTTATGAAAATATTCTTCTATTTCTTGAATCTAATAGAATTCCATGCTGAGTTAGAAGAAAATCTCCCATCATTAGAAGTAGACCAAAAAGGGAAGTCATCCTCATTTGGGTCTCCTATTTCTAGGTGAGCAATATTATTCGTAATATGCACAGGGAGAAGATCATTGAGTATGCCAATATTCCATTCTCCATTATTCATGAAGTCTTTCACCTGTACTTTAGAAGATCTCCTACCACCTTGTAAAATGTTGGCTAAAGTACCTTTACCTGTCTAGTTGTCCATCAAAAGCTACAATTACCTTTATGTATTTCCCATCTAATATTTTTCTCAGCTTTGTGTCTGATTTTGAGCATGTTTCTCTAAATATGAGAATATGTTGGATTTAGCTTTTGTTCTCTGGATGAGCTCTTTTGCAATATTTGCTCTTGAGAAAGTTGGCCCAGAGGGAAGGAAGAGTTCTGAATCTCCACCATATTTTAATGCTAAGTGTATCTATGATATCCTCCAATTTTCTGACACCAGCTCCTCCCTCATCATTAGGAAGACAAAGGTTATTCCATGAAGACCAATAGTATTTGTTTTTACCTTTTTTTGTACCCTAGAAGAAGTTTGCAAAGTGTTTCTCCATGACCTTAGTAATTCCTTTAAGAGGGTTCATAGCAGATAGTATGTATCTGGGGAGGGATTGCATGACATGTTTAATTAAAATCATTCTCCCTCCGGAGGACATCATACTGGCTTGCCATCCATTGAGTTTCTTGATAATTTTAGAGAGCATACCGTCAAAAATATTGCTAGTCTTCCTCCCAAAATATATAGGGCAGCCCAGATAAGAGAAAGGGAAAGGCTTATCCATATAGCCTGTAGTATTTCTATTTTTATTGATTCTTGCAGCATAGGTGTGAGGGGTTGTAATAAAGAAGCTCTTGACATTGTTAATTTTCTGCCCAAAAGCCTTTTCATACATGTCAATAGCCTTTTTGATTAACTTGAGAGTCATATTGCTTCCACCACAGAATATAACAATATCATCAGCATAGGCTAAATTATTGATCATTGGACCTCTAGGATCCATGCTAAACTGAGTGAAGCCAATAAAGTCATTTAGTTCATTGATAGATCTAGAGATAACCTCAGCTCCAATAATAAACAAAGAAAGGGATAAATGATCTCCTTGTTTGAGGCCCTGAGTAGATGTGAAAAATCCAGTTCTAGCCCCATTGATAATGATAGAGTACCATATATCTTGTAGAAGTCCCCAGATTATGTCAATCCAATTTTCAGAGAAACCAAATTTCCTCATAACTACCATCAGAAAGGTCTAGGATATTCTGTCATAAGCTTTTGCCATGTCGAGTTTTATTATAACATTTCCTTCTCTGTTCTTCTTGTTCACGCCTTGAGCAATCTTCTAAGCTAAAAGGATATTTTCAGTGATCAATCTTCCTTTCACAAAGCCACTTTGATTCTCTGATATAAGCTTCCCAAGAATAGGATTCAGCCTTCTGGAAAGGATCTTAGAGATAATCTTGGTCGTAAAGTTACTCGAACTAATAGGTCTCAAATCCGAGAAACTACTAGGAGAGTCAACTTTAGGAGTAAGAACTAAACAAGTATGTGAGAAAAATTGATTGAGCCTCCTTCCATTGAAAATTGTTTGTACAAATTCAGTGATATCCTACTTAATGATATCCCAACAAGATTGAAAAAATTTCCATTAGATCCATTTGGCACTGCTGCACTATCAGGACTCATGTTGAAGACAGCATCTCTAACCTCTTCTATATCAGGAATGGCAGTGAGACATTCATTGTCATCATCAGTTACACATTGAGGAATACGGTTGATGATATTGTGATCATTGAATTGGTGATTGATGTTAAAGAAATATTGAAAATGATGGACAACTGACTTGCCAATATTAGCATCCCCCTCAATCCACTGGCCTCTGTGGTCTTTGATTTTAAGAATTTGCAACATTCTCCATCTCTCTCTGATGGTTCTACAGAAATATTTAGTATTAGCATCTCATTCTTCAAACAATTTCACCCTAGCTTTCTGCCTAAGAATGCCATCATACATCCCCATCCGTCTAATGTACTCAACTTGACCTTTGTTCAGTTCCGTTATGGTGGTATCATTACTGTTAATAAGATCCATTTGCTCAAGGTCCTTCATTTTATTTTCCCAGTATTGAACTTGGTTGAATACATTGCCAATGCCGTCTTTAGACCATTGAGTCAGCCTTCTGCTCAGCACATTAAGCTTTTCTTGAAGTCTCTACAAAGGATTCCCCTTGACATGATTCCTCCAAACTTCTTCAACTACCTGCAAAAAAAAGGTTGGTTAGTCCAAAAATTTAAAATCTTGAAGTATTTAGGCCCCTGATGGTTAGTGTCCTTGCATGGAATTAGAATAGGGCTATGATCAGAGCCAATTCTAGCCAAGTGGTTGACAATATTGTTTTGAAATATCTGGGACCAATCATCATTGATAAACACTATATCCAATCTCTTCCATATTCTTCTTCTTGGCTCCCAATTATTACACCATGTGTATTTTGGACCAACAAAACCCAAGTCTATCATACCACAGTTATCCATGCAAATACTGAATTCAAGACATTTGTTCATTATGTGAGGTCGACCACCTTTTTTCTCATCCGGATCTAGAATGACATTGTAATCACTCCCGATGCACCATGGACCATTTACCTGAAGATTGGTTAACTCTAAATTATTCTACAACTCTCTCCTTTCTTCAGGAGTACATTTAGAATATACTGTTGTGATGTAGGATCGCTGTTGGCAGCCCCATAATGCAATTTGATAGTAAGTTTTTGTTCGTGATTGTTCAATATAGTAGTCATGTTGTTGCCTGACCGCATGATCCAAACCTGATCATTCGTATTAGAGATACAATGTTGATAGCCAAGGAACCTCCTGCACATTTCTATTTGATTAATACTGACAAAGGTGCCATAATAGCATCAAGTTCCACCTTATAGATGGAGATCAAATTTTTAAACCTTGGTAAGGCTTTTTTGGTATTTACTCCCCTAATGTTCCGTATAATAGCATTTATCAGGGAAATAGTTCTGGTTAGCATGAGTGTCCCCCTTTAGGAGATGTAGTATCTTTGCTTTTGTTCTTTTTGCCTTTTTTCCTTGTTTCCCTTTCTTTGGAACATATGATCTGGAAGGACTCGTCCTTTGAATCAGTTTGTATTTGATCTTCAGGAACCATTATTGTCACCCTATTAGGTGAAGTCAGCTATATTTGTTGGGTAGTCACGTATTTGTCTTGTTTTGATTTGGATTCCACATTGAGATCACTTAGCATCTCAATCCCAGGAAGGTTTCAAATTTTGGAAGTCACACTGGTTGACTCATTGACATAATCACTTATGTTTAGAGCACTCTTTATTATTTTTCTTTTTTCAGGATCTTCATTCTCATTCTGATTATCATTTTCTCGAATGGACTCCTGCAGATTCTCCTTTGTTTCAGTGTTATTGTTATAGACATTTGGCTCCTGTTTGTTTAAATTTGTTCTCGAGGGCAACTGATCATTGTCAGCCTTAACTTGATCTCCCTTTTCACCATAATCAGACTTCCCTTGATCGCTCACAATATTATCAGTATTACTATCCTGATTAAGGTTTTGAAGGGCCAAGCTTAGCTCTTTGTTATGCTTTTTACTCCTGCTAGAGTCATCAGATAAGTTGAGCATTGATTTGAAAATGACTTTAGCTTTCTTCGTAGGTAGTTTTCTCTGTTTTTTTTTGTTTTTTTCCTGGATCTCTCCTTGATGTTGCTTGATGGATGTTGCAGGTGTTTATCAGATTCAATATCACTCTTTTGTTTTTGAGTGATTTTGTTTTCAGCCCATTATTAACGGCAATTCTAGATTCCGTAGACTTAGTTTCTCTATTTTTACTTATCAGTTTAGCACCAGCATTTTGAACATCAAATACCCTGTTATCCTCAATCTGATTTTCAACAGTCTTTTGATCCTCTAACTCCCTGTTTTCAGTAGCTTTTTTCCCTTCTAAAGCTCTACAATTGACCAAATTATGCCCCAATTTTCGACAGAATTTGCAGTATTTAGGGACACCCTCAAATTCAATTTTTTGCACAAAGCCTTTTTGAGGTGCATTGTCATAACCAACATAGACAGAGTTCGGTTGGTCCTTAAGCAAATCGATTTCAACTCTTACTTTGGCCATACTAGGCCTTGTTCTTCCTTTAGTAGCTAAGTCTATTTCAAGGGGAGTACCAATTTCACTCACCACTTGTTTAACATGATTCCAAGTGTGCATATGAAAAGGTAAGCCGGGAAGAAGAACCCATACCGGAGCGATAGGCAGGTTACCATTTTTGAAGCCACATTTGCTGCCCTTCAATTTCGATAACTCTTTTAAACCAAACAGAATTAAAATCTACTTCATTAGTGAAATCAAGGAACACATTATACATATCGTAGACCCCAATCTTGACAGAGCCCTTAATCGATATTCTTTCCTTGAATTTTGACTGAATTTTGACCTAATTTGGGGCCTTGGTTTGAGGAATCTACCAACAATTGTGACTTTTCACTCTTCATTCATACTGTAGGATGTTCACCATAAGTTTATTGATGATTCTGAAATTATAGTTGACTAAAAAAGGCAACGATTGGATTCCGATCGAGAAGGCTAGGTTAGTGACATTAGTATGATATCCTTCTTCTCGATGCTTTAATTTGCTATATAAGCCTACTATATTAAAGCCATTCTCATTCTCCACTGTAAGTGTTCCATCTTCATTTTCAGTAATAAAAGAGAATTGGAGGTTTGTCTCCCTTTTTTACTTTCTTTGGAGTCGTCCTTGCATTTTTCTTATTTGTTTTCTTTTTGACTTGTGAAGTGTCACGACCCAGAACTAACCCTGTCGTGATGGAGCCTATCGTGGTACTAGAAAAGCTGACACAATACCAAAACAAATCTATATTTCTATTTCTAAGATAATTTCAAAGCTACTTAATATAAAACCTTCATAAAGGAGTTAAAATCAAACATAAGTGCAGTAAAAAAATGTCCGACATCGGGGTGTCACTAGTCATGAGCATCTATTATAATTGGTCAAACAATATCGAGACTAACATAGTCTGGATAGTAACTCAAACCAACTAAAGTAAGATAAGGGGAAGTAGAGTAGGGTAGCGATCGCCAGGCAGCTACCTTGCTATCTCCTAGAAATCTGCAACTGGAATAGTCAACAACTGCTACTATGTCCAGATACGCCTGGATCTGCACACAAGGTGTAGGGAGTAACGTGAGTACGCCAACTCAGTAAGTAACAATAGTAAATAAAGACCGAGAAGTAGTGACGAGCAAATAATGCCAGTAAATTTCATATCACAAAAACTCAATAAAATACAACATGCTTTTAAATCAAGAGTTTAATTCAAATCAACTCGTTTAAATCATGTTCCAGTGTAATCATTTAAAAACTCCTTTCAACCGTTTTCAACCAAAGGCTCAATTCAAGGTGAGCAAAAATGATGAAATCATAATCAGCCCCTGGGGCAGAATATCACTCGTATACAACCCCTCGGGCAAACCTCACAATCACTCATAAACAGCCCATCGGGAAAACCTCACCATCACTCATGTCTCCTAGTCACTCGACACTCAGCACTCGCACTTAGTAGGTACCTACGCTCATTGGGGGTGTGTACAGACTCCAGATGGGCTCCTTCAGCCCAAGCGCTATATCAAGCAAAATCATGGCATAAATCAATGAGGCCCATGGCCTATATAGAACATGTCGCGGCGTATAGCCCGTTCCCAAAATATCCTCACAAATCAGGCCCTCGGCCTCACTCAGTCATAAACCTCACCAGCCCCTCGGGCTATCAGAAATCAAAGTCTCAGCCAAACAACATTTACATGATGCATTAAAATAGAGTAAAAGAGGTTGAGCTATGCAGTCAATATGTATAACATGACGGAGTATATATTTTCAATCAAAAACAATGAGAGGATAGCAAGAGAAGACCTCTAAGGGGCCAAACAACACTGGCATAAGGCCTAAACATTGCATCCAGCCTGATTTACAGAAATTCTTTCTAAAACATATAAGTATCATACAATTTCAACAAAATATTCAACTTTAGGTTGATACGGGACGGACCAAGTCACAATCCCCAATGGTGAACGCCTATACGCCCGTCACCTAGAATGTGCGTCACCTCCAAATAGTAACAACAACAACAACAACTACCCAGTAAAGTCCCACAAAGTGGGGTCTGGGGAGGGTAGTCTGTACGCAGGCCTTACCCCTACCCTGATAGGGGCAGAGAGGCTATTTCCAATAGACCCTCGGCTCAGGGAGACAAAATAAACACAAAAAGACAAATCATTAGTAACTCAAAAAAGAATTCGTGAAAATAGTGGCATAGCATAGAAACCATAAGATAAATGACATGCAATAACAATAGCAACATAGAACTCAAGCCCTCTAAGATCAACCCTATCCAAAATTGCCCCACCACGGGACTGAAGGGTGAAAAGCTCTACTACCCCCTATCCTACAACCCTGATGCTTGACCTCCAGACCTTCCTATCAAGGGCCATGTCCTCGGAGATCTGCAGTCTCGCCATGTCCTGCCTAATCACCTCTCCCAAATTCTTCTTCGGCCGCCCTCTACCTCTGCGCGAACCCACTACCGCCAACCGCTCGCACCTCCTCACCGGGGCATCAAGGCTCCTCCTCCGTACGTGTCCAAACCATCTGAGCCTCGCCTCCCGCATCTTATCATCCACTGGCGCCACGCATACTTTCTCCCGAATATCCTCATTCCTAATCCTATCTATCATAGTGTGCCCACACATCCACCTAAGTATTCTCATCTCTGCTACCTTCATCCTCTAGATGTGGGATTTCTTAACCGGCTAACACTCTGCCCCATAAAACATGGCTGGTCTAACGACAGCTCTATAAAACTTACCTTTAAGTTTCGGTGGCACTTTCTTGTCACACAAAACTCCATATGCAAGCCTCCACTTCGTCCAACCCGCCCCTATATGACTGGTGACGTCCCTTTCAATATCCCCGTCCCCCTGAATCACCGACCCGAGGTACTTGAAGTTATCTATCTTGGGGATGACCTGAGATCCGCCTCACATCCCTACCTACCTCACTCGCCTAAGCGCTAAACATGCACTCCAGATACTCAGTCTTAGACCAACTCAATTTGAAACCCTTAGACTCAAGGGTTTGTCTCCAGACCTCCAGTCTCGTGTTAACACTGTCCCTCGTTTAATCGATCAGGACTATGTCATCCACAAATAACATACACCATGGCACATCCCCTTGGATATGGTGTGTCAGTGCTTCCATCACTAAGGCAAATAGGAATGGGCTAAGCGTGGAGCCTTGGTGTAAACCCATAAAAACTGGAAAATGCCCCGAGTCGCCTCTCACAGTCCTAACGTTAGTATTAGCTCCATTATACATGTCCTTGATCGCTCTTATGTAGGCGACCGAAACGCCCTTAGCCTCAAGACATCTCCAGAGCACCTCCCTAGGGACCTTGTCATATTCTTTCTCTAAGTCGATAAACACCATGTGCAGATCCTTTTTCTTATCCCTGAACTGTTCCACCAGCCACCTAATAAGGTGGATAGCTTACGTGGTGGATCGACCTAGCATGAAACCAAATTGGTTGTCCGATATCGATGCCGTCCTCCTCATCCTCGCCTCAACCACCCTTTCCTAGACTTTCATAGTATGGCTTAGTAACTTGATACCCCTATAGTTGTTACAACACTGGATATCACCTTTGTTCTTGTACAACGGCACCACTGTGCTCCATCTCCACTCCTCCGCATCTTTTTCATCCTAAAAATAACATTTTACAACCCCGTTACCCACTCCAGTCCTACTCTCCCCATCAACTTCCAGAACTCAACCGGAATTTCGTCCGGCGCGATCGCTCTACCTTTACTCATCTGACACAAAGCCCCCACTACCTCCTTCACTCTAATGTGCCTGCGAAACCTAAAGTCTCGGAGACTCTCCGAATTCCCCAAGACCCCCAGCTCTATTTCCCGATCCCCATCCTCGTTGAGAAGACCTCGGAAGTACAACTGCCATCTCTGCTTAATCTGAGACTCCCCTATCAATACCCGACCATCCTCGTCCTTGATGCACCTTACTTGGTTTAGGTCCCGGGCTTTCCTCTCCTTCTCTTTAGCCAGCCGAAATAAGTTCTTGTCTCCACATTTTTCCCCCAATTCCTCATACAGACAACCAAACGCCGCATTCTTGGCCTCCGTGACCGCCAGTTTCGCCTCCTTCCTCGCCACCTTGTACCTCTCTCTGTTCCCTCTCCTCTCCTCCTCACTGGCGCTCCCTGCCAACCTCGCATACTCTGCCTTCTTTGCCTCCACTTTACCTTAGACTACATCATTCCACCACCAGTCGCCTTGATGCCTCCCAGAATAACCCTTCGATACCTCTAGCACCTCCCTCGCCGCCTCCCTCACAAAGGACGCCGTCACGGACCACATAGAGCTCGCGTCCCCACTACTCCTCCAAGCCCCCAAAGCAGATAACCTCTTCTCCAGCTCTTGGGAATTATCCTTAGTCAAAGATCCCCACCTAATCCTCGATCGTCCCCGGGCACACCTCCTCTTCCTCGTTAATAAAATACCGACGTCCAACACTAAGAGCCTATTCTGAGTCGCGAGGGACTCTCCCAGGATAACCTTGCAATCCTTGCACAAACCTCTATCACACCTTCTGAGGATGAGGTAATCAATCTGAGTCCTCCCCGCCGCACTTTGGAATGTAACCAGATGCTCTTCTCTCTTCGGGAAAGTCTAGTTGGCAATCACCAGCTCGAAAGCCCTCACAAAATCTAACAGTTGTGCCTCCTCCGTTTCAGTCCCCAAGGCCAAAGACACCATGCACCTTGCCATAGCTACCAGCGGCTGACCCAACATGGCCAGTAAAGTCCCCTCCAATAAATAACCTTTCAGAAGGAGGAAAGCTACGCACAGTCTCAACCAAAGTCTCCCAAAAGCGCCTTTTAACCTCCTCATCCAAGCCTGCCACACCTCGAAATAGTAAATGATACAAAAATCCGGGATTTCATACCCTCGGGACTAGATTTACAATCGTTACTTACCTCAAACCGATCAAATATCTACTCCGTGATGCTCTTGCCCTTCGATTCGGCCTCAAAATGCTCCGAATCTATTCACAACCAGTACAATATCATCAATATATGCTAACAAAATGAATTCCACAAGAAAAACTATCAAATTAGACCAATAATCTGAAATCGTCTCAAACCCGGGCCTCGGGCCCACGTCTCGAAATCTGACAAAAATTACAAAACTTGAAAGCCATTCACTCACGAGTCCATACATATGAAATTTAGCAAAATCCGACTCCGTTTCATCCCTCAAATCTCCAAATCAAATTCTCTAAAATCCCAAGCCTTAACCCCTCATTTTCACCCCTAATTTCCACTAATTAATTGATAAAAGAACGGGAAAACACCATATATATGAGTATTAGAGCTCAAGCAACTTACCTCACTGAAAACCCTTGAATTTCCCTACAAAATCACCCCAAAAGCTCCAAAATCGATTAAAAATGGTGGAAATGAACAAAAATTCGCGAAGTGTGCTATTTATACTTTCTGCCCAAGGCTTTCGCACCTGCGGCCAAATATCCGCTCCTGCTGAACCACACCTGCGGTCAAAACCTCTCACCTGTGAGAACCACTTAAGTCCTCAATTTCTTCACCTGCTAGCGCGCACCTGCGCTCATCCTTCCACTTCTGCGGAATTGTCCACACTCCCTTCTTCCGCATCTGTGCCCCAGGTCTCGCACCTACAGGCTCGCAGATGCGATCAATCCTTCGCACCTGCGGCTCCCCATCCACAGGTGCAGAATGCACCATCAACTTCAACACCAGCAGAATCAGCAACTCTCAACACCAAAAATCAATCCGTTAACCACCTGAAACTCACCCTAGGCCCTCGACCTCAACCAATAACACTAACAAGTCATATAACAACACACGAACTTAGTCAAACATTCAGAACACTCAAAACAACATCAAAACATCAAACTATCCTCGGATTCAAGCCTAAGAACTTCTAAACTTCCAAATTTCGTAAACGACGCCGAAACCTACCAAACCATGTCCGAATGACCTCAAATTTTGCACACACGTCACAATTGACACTACAAATCTACTCCAACTTCTAGAATTTCCATTTCGACCCCGATATCAAATTTTTCACCCTCGACCAATATCGCCAGATTTCCAACTTTCGCCAATTCAAGCCTAATTCTACCACGGACCTCCAAATTATACTCTGTACGTGCTCCTAAGTCCAAAATCACCTAACAGAGCTAACCGAACCATAAAAATCCAAATATGAGATTGTTTACTCGTAAGTCAACATCTAGTTGACTTTTCCAACTTAAACTTCTAAATAGGAGACTAAGTGTCTCATTGCACTCCGAAACCACTCTGGATCCGAACCAACCAACGCGATATAATACAATACAGCTAAATAACACATAAAGAAGCAGAAATGGGAGAAACGAGGCTACAACTCTCTAAATGACAGGCCGTGTCGTTACGTGAAGAGAAGCATGTTTCCGGTGTTAATTTAGTTCAGTGAGCAGTAAACAGTTATTAGGTTAAGGTTTTGATCTAAGTTGCTCTGACATGGAAGTTCAATGCCGCACTCGTGTCGACACGACAGTAGTATGGATGTGGGTACGAGATCCATATCGGATCTAGTCAAATAATTTTGGATATCTTGACCACAACACGAAAAAATTCGAGACAAGATACAATTTGATTCACGAAATCATAACCGAAAAACATTTGGGAATAAAATAAATTTAACACTTTACAAGCTATACGTAAGTATTCCACAAATGTTTTCATAATTTAGAGATATTTTATATTTTAATATTTTTTTTTGAATTATTTTAATTAGATGCATCTTCGCACCCGTATCCGTACAAGGATCTGTATCCCCGAATCTTAGAATTTACATCTCGAAGAATCCGACCTCTAGATATGCACCCGTGTTGGATACCTACACCCATGTCCGAGCAACTTAGGTTTTGATTTCTTGAATGTAAAGGTTATATTTTTTAGATTTTAGCTATAAACACGAACACTCCACTGTAGTGAAACTTTTGCACCTGCAACAATGTAATTTAACTTGTTATAAAGGGTTATTTACCATTTACCCTAGGTTACTCTTGTGTCGTTCTTTTGTTCTTGTTGTTTGCTTACTGCCTAATTGGGGTTAACATTTATATCTTTTTGATAAGCTTATAAGAATTTATCTTATACTATGGAATTGCTCAAGTTTTTTTTATTTAAAATTTTGGTTCATTTGTACCCTTTGCGTTAATGTATGTTTTGTCCACTACTTTTGCCTTAATCAGGGTTAGATCCCTAATGGAATTGTGATTTTGGTTCATGTTTGCCGTGATACTATAAATTGAAGTTTTCTACCGTTGTGAATGTGACTTGATATCTTTTGTTCAGTTACCTATTTACCTATTATATTCATTGGGTTGAAACATACAAACATAAGAACTTAATCATAGATACAAACTTAATTAATGAGTAACTGTAACATACAAACATAAGAACTTAATCATAGATACAAACTTAATTAATGAGTAACTGTAACATACAAACATAAGAACTTAATCATAGATACAAACTTAATTAATTACTTATTCCTAAGCAATTTTCGGATGAAGATACACCCTCTTCTAACCTTCCTTCTTATTTGGCCTCCCCACCCCACCTTCTTATAACTACTAATATATGTCCTGTCACGACCCGAATTTTTCACCGCCGAGACCGTGATGGCGCCTAACGTTGAACCTGATAGGCAAGCCAAGGTGAATATTTAATTTACCTTATTCCTTTATTATTATCTAATAACATGTACAATACAGAACCAACAGAATGAAAGTGAAAAAATGAAACAAAGTTTAATAACTTAATTAAATGTCGTACGAACTTTACAATACCAACCCAGAATTTTGGTGTCACAAACTCACGGACTATCTATGAATAATACATATAAAGGTCTGAATGAAATAAGTACATCTGTTTCTGAAATAACTAGAGCAAAATACAAAGAAATAGGAGGGGACGCCAAGGCCTGCGGACGCCTGCAAAACTACCTCGATGTCTCCACGTGGACTAAAGGCAGCCTCCTCGCTCTAAGGTCTATAGGGTCCTGTACTGGGATCTGCAGAACAAAGATGTGCAGAGTGTAACATCAGTACAACCGACCCCATGTACTGAGTAAGTGTCAAGCCTAAACTCGGCGAAGTAGTGACGAGGCTAGGACAGACAACCAAATTAACCTGTGCAATTTAATAATATACGGAGGAAATAATAACAACAGGAAGTAAATAGCTACGTATAAAGAAAAGGGGAACATGCTGGCGGAAGAAATATCAAATAATGGAAATAACAAAATAAGGCAACAATTCAAATCTCAACTTAAACAGTAGGAAATAGCAACACGAAGAAAAACAGTGCACGACATCACCCTTCGTGCTTTTACTCTCATCCTCACCAAATAGTAAATGCAAATGCACGGCATCACCCTTCGTGCTTTTACTCTCATCCTCACCAAATAGTAAATGCAAATGCACGGCATCACCCTTCGTGCTTTTACTCTCATCCTCACAATGAATCAATATAAACGGCACGACATCACCGTTCGTGCTTTTAAATATCATAATATGGCACAACATCACCGTTCGTGCTTTTACACTCTCATCCTCACAATAATCAATACACGACATCACCCTTCTTGCTTTACACTCTTCCTCACCCAAACAATATCAATAACAGAAGTCCGGCAAGGAAACACAACAATATAAACCACAATAATAAATCATAACATCCCGTCTAGGGACACAACTATAACCAATCTCACTCAAGTACGCGCCTTCACATAGAATTACTCAACTAAAACCAATACTCAACACTATTCAATACCAAATATTTCCACCAATATGAATAACCACAAAGTGAAACTCAAGCAATAATAAAGTAATAATCAATGAAAAACCACATAATTCATAATATCCGACTCACGGGCATGTTTGACACCAACGTATAAGTACTCGTCACCTCACCTATACGTTGAACATGATACTAACACATAGCAAATAGGACACAACACCTATTCCCTCAAGCTAAAGTTAGGCCAAACACTTACCTCAAATTCCACGACCAACTCAAGCCTCAATTACTGCTTTTCCTTTTGAATTTGACTCCAAGTCAGTTGTATCTAGACATAATTAACTTAATAACATCAATAAATGCTAAATAATTTAATCCCAATGCTCAATTATAGGTTTTCTATCATTCTTCCGAAAAAGTAAAAAATAGACCCCGGGCCCGCTTAGTCAAGACACGAGGTTTGGACCAAAACCCGATTACCCATTCACCCACGAGCCCGAATATGTAATTAGTTTCGAAATCCGACCCCAAAATGAGGTCTAAATTCCAATTATTCAAAAGACCTTAACTCTACCCAAATCCCCAATTTTCTACCCTTAAGAACATGATTTAGGCCTAGAAATCTAATGGATGTTAATGGAAATTGAAGAAAACGAGTTTAAGAACACATACCTATGGTTTTGTAGTGAAATCCCGCTTCAACAATCGCCTAGTTCGAGTTTTAGTTTAAAGGTTATGATATTTTGAAGAAGTCCCGTTTTAGCTACTGTTTTTAAGAGACTGGACCATTACTCTATGCGTTCGTGTGCCCTTGGCCGCGTTCGCATAAGTTTGACTTCCCTGGCCTATGCGTTCGCAAGCTATAGGTCGCGTTCGCATAGGGTTATGGCTACCTATCCCCCAGACCCCTTCCTACTCTAAGCGTTTGCTACTGACCCAGTGCGTTCGCGTAGAGTAAACTCCGAAGGCTCTGCGTTCGCACCCAAGTCTGTGCGTTCGCACAGTGTAACCCATCCCCCTTCTCCGTTTGTGCATTGCGTTTGCATGAGTTACCATGAGTTCACATAGGGTAAATGTGTCGACACCATCAACATCAATAACACCAGATTTTTCTAAGTCCTACCACTCGGACACCTATCCAAAACTAACCCGAGCTCTCGTGGCTCCAAACCAAACATGCACACCACCTCAAAAACATCTTACGGACTTACTCGTGCGATCAAATCGCTAAAATAACATCTTAAACAACGAATGTAGCATAGAAATAAAAGAAAATCTCAAAACTTCCAAAATATCAAATTTCACAACTACGGGTCCGAATCACATCAAACGACTTCCGTTTCTTACCAAATTTTACAGACATATCTTAAATATCATATTGAACGTGTATATGTGAAAAATCCAGTTCTAGCCCCATTGATAATGATAGAGTACCATATATCTTGTAGAAGTCCTCAGATCATGTCAATCCAATTTTCAGAGAAACCAAATTTCCTCATAACTACCATCAGAAAGGTACAGGATATTCTGTCATAAGCTTTTTCCATGTCGAGTTTTATTATAACATTGCCTCCTCTGTTCTTCTTGTTCACGCCTTGAGCAATCTTCTAAGCTAAAAGGATATTTTCGGTGATCAATCTTCCTTTCACAAAGCCACTTTGATTCTCTGATATAAGCTTCCCAAGAATAGGATTCAGCCTTCTTGAAAGGATCTTAGAGATAATCTTGGTCGTAAAGTTACTCGAACTAATAGGTCTCAAATCCGAGAAACTACTAGGAGAGTCAACTTTAGGAGTAAGAATAAAACAAGTATGTGAGAAAAATTTATTGAGCCTCCTGCCATTGAAAACTGCTTGTACAAATTCAGTGATATCCTACTTAATGATATCCCAAAAGGATTGAAAGAATTTTTCATTAGATCCATCTGGCCCTGCTGCACTATCAGGACTCATGTTGAATATAGCATCTCTAACCTCTTCTATATCAGGAATGGTAGTGAGACATTCATCGTCATCATCAGTTACACATTGAGGAATACGGTTGATGATATCGTGATCATTGAATTGGTGATTGATGTTAAAGAAATGTTGAAAATGATAGACAACTGACTTGCCAATATTAGCATCCCCCTCAATCCAGTGGCCTCTGTGGTCTTTGATTTTAAGAATTTGCAGCCTTCTCCTTCTCTCTCTGATGGTTCTATGGAAGTATTTAGTGTTAGCATCTCATTCTTCAAACAATTTCACCCTAGCTTTCTGCCTGAGAATTCCATCAGACATCCCCATCCATCTAATGTACTCAGCTTGACCTTTGTTCAGTTCAGTTATGGTGGTATCATTACTGTTCATAAGATCCATTTGCTCAAGGTCCTTCATTTTATTTCCCCAGTATTGAACTTGGTTGAATACATTGCCAATGCCGTCTTTAGACCATTGAGTCAGCCTTTTGCTCAGCACATTAAGCTTTTCTTGAAGTCTCCACAAAGGATTCCCCTTAACATGATTCCTCCAAACTTCTTCAACTACCCGCAAAAAAAAGGTTGGCTAGTCCAAAAATTTAAAATCTTGAAGTATTTAGGCCCCTGATGGTTATTGTCCTTGTATGGAATTAGAATAGGGCTATGATCAGAGCCAATTCTAGCCAAGTGGTTGACAATATTGTTTTGAAATATTTGGGACCAATCATCATTTATAAACACTATATCCAATCTCTTCCATATTCTTCTTCTTGGCTCCCAATTGTTACACCATATGTATTTTGGACCAACAAAACCCAAGTCTATCATACCACAGTTATCCATGCAAATACTGAATTCTAGACATTTGTTCATTATGTGAGGTCGACCACCTTTTTTCTCATCCGGATCTAGAATGACATTGTAATCACTCCCGATGCACCATGGACCATTTACCTGAAGATTGGTTAACTCTAAATTATTCCACAACTCTCTCCTTTCTTCAGGAGTACATTTAGAATATACTGCTGTGATGTAGGATCACTGTTGCCAGCCCCATAATGCAATTTGATAGTAAGTTGTTGTTCGTGATTGTTCAATATAGTAGTCATGTTGTTGCCTGACCGCATGATCCAAACCTGATCATTTGTATTAGAGATACAATGTTGATAGCCAAGGAACCTCCTGCACATTTCTATTTGATTAATACTGACAAAGGTGTCATAATAGCAACAACTTCCACCTTATAGATGGAGATCAATTTTTTTAACCTTGGTAAGGCTTTTTTGGTATTTACTCCCCTAATGTTCCATAAAATAGAATTTATCATGGAAACAGTTCTGTTTAGCATGAGTGTCCCCCTTTAGGAGGTGTAGTATCTTTGCTTTTGTTCTTTCTGCCTTTTTTCCTTTTCTTTGGAACATATGATCTGGAAGGACTCGTCCTTTGAATCAGTTTGTATTTGGTCTTCAGGAACCATTAATGTCACCCTATTAGGTGAAGTCACCTATATTTGTTGGCTAGTCACATATTTGTTTTGTTTTGATTTGGATTCCACATTGAGATCACTTACCATCTCAATCCCAGGAAGGTTTCGAATTTTGGAAGTCACACTGGTTGACTCATTGACATAATCACTTATGTTTAGAGCACTCTTTTTTATTTTTCTGTTTTCAGGATCTTTTTTCTCATTCTGATTATCATTTTGTCAAATGGACTACTGCAGATTCTCCTTTGTTTCAGTGTTATTGTTTTAGACATTCGGCTCGTGTTTGTTTAAATTTGTTCTCGAGGGCAACTGATCATTGGCAGCCTTAACTTGATCTCCCTTTTCACCATAATTAGACTTTCCTTGATTGCTCACAATATTATCAGTATTACTATCCTGATTAAGGTTTTGAAGGGTCAAGCTTAGCTCTTTGTTATGCTTCTTACTCCTGCTAGAGTCATCAGATAAGTTGAGCATTGGAGCTTTCTTCGTAGGTAGTTTTCTCTGTTTTTTTTTTGTTTTTTCTTAGATCACTCCTTGATCTTGCTTGATGGCTGTTGCAGGTGTTTATCAGATTCAATATCACTCTTTTGCTTTTGAGTGATTCTGTTTTCAGCCCATTATTAACGACAGTTCTAGATTCCGCAGACTCAGTTTCTCTATTTTTATTAATCAGTTTAGCACCAGCATTTTGATCATCAAATACCCTGTTATACTCAATCTGATTTTCAGCAGTCTTTTGATCCTCTAACTCCCTGTTTTTAGTAGCTTTTTTCCTTTCTAAAGCTCTACAATTGACAAAATTATGCCCCAATTTTTGACAGAATTTGCAGTATTTAGGGCCACCCTCAAATTCAATTTTTTGCACAAAGCCTTTTTGAGGTGCATTGTCATAACCAACATAGACAGAGTTTGGTTGGTCCTTAAGCAAATCGATTTCAACTCTTACTTTGGCCATACTAGGCCTTGTTCTTCCTTTAGTAGCTAAGTCTATTTCAAGGGGAGTACCAATTGCACTCACCACTTATTTAACATAATTCCAAGTGTGCATATGAAAAGGTAAGCTGGGAAGAAGAACCCATACCGGAGCGATAGGCAGGTTACCATTTTTGAAGCCACATTTGCTGCCCTTCAATTTCGATAACTCTTTTAAACCAAACAGAATTAAAATCTTCTTCATTAGTGAATTCAAGGAACACATTATACATATCATAGACCCCAATCTTGACAGAGCCCTTAATCGATATTAATTCCTTGAATTTTGACTGAATTTTGACCTAATTTGGGGCCTTGGTTTGAGGAATCTCCCAACAACTGTGACTTTGCACTCTTCAGCCATAACACCATAGTAGTCTATTGCTTTGAATAGAACTGTCGGCATTCCATGCATAGTGTGAGTCGGTATGACAGACTCCCTGCCATTGCAATTTGAAAAAGTCGGAGCACTCGATGAAGAGATGACCTTTGTAGCATAGGTCAATTTTGTGGCAATTGGATCAGAGGGTTGGTTCGCCATGTTATTTGGAGTCTATTGACCTCCCAGATGCGCCGAAGCAGTGCCGTCCGGTGGGTCCATCGGTTGGCGCGTGAAGGAGATGGAGGTTTATAAAATAGCCATTGTGTTCAGTCTTTAGAGAGAGAATTTTTCAGGCCCCTCAAAGATCTAGCTCATAAATAATTTAACGAAGTCAAAAAAAACATTCTCTTTACAAAGAGGTCAAGATACAAACTTATCAAATTAACCTCCACAATTTTGAAGTAAATGTCGATACTTTCAACTAAGACAGACACATTGTCTTTAGGAGAGTAACATTTCTCAGTACATCAACATAGTCATTTCTGTAGGCTATTTTGAAATCTCTGAGGTACAACTCCAACTCCAATTCATATTTCAATCACATAGTCTTATACTTCACATATGATTTCTTTTCTTTCTTCGCAGTTGTAGCTCATCAATAAATAAATATGATTTGCAGAGATGACGTTAAAAGTTTTATTTCAAGTTTCAACATTTCAGAATAGGAACCATTTAAAATCTAAAGTTTGCAGAAGAAGAAAACTCATGGCATAATTCTCTTCATTCATACTGTAGGATGCCCACCATAAGTTTATTGATGATTATGAAATTATAGTTGACTACAAAAGGCAACGATTGGATTCCGATCGAGAAGGCTAGGTTAGTGACATTAGTCTGATATCCTTCTTCTTGAAGCTTTAATTTGCTATATAAGCCTACTATATTAAAGCCATTCTCATTCTCCACTGTAAGTGTTCCAACTTCATTTTCAGTAATAAAAGAGAATTGGAGGATTGTCTCCCTTTTTTACTTGCTTCCTTGCATTTTTCTTATTTGTTTTCTTTTTGACTTGTGAAGTGTCACAACCCAGAACTAACCCTGTCGTGATGGAGCCTATTGTGGTACTAGGCAAATCGACACAATACCAAAACAAATCTATATTTATATTTCTAAGATAATTTCAAAGCTACTTAATATAAAACCTTCATAAAGGAGTTAAAATCAAACATAAGTGCGATAAAAAAAAGCCCGACATCGGGGTGTCACTAGTCATGAGCATCTATTATAATTGGTCAGACAATATCGAGACTAACATAGTCTGGATAGTAACTCAAAACAACTAAAGTAAGATAAGGGGAAGTAGAGTAGGGCAGCGATCGCCAGGCATCTTGCTATCTCCGAGAAATCTGCAACTGGAATAGTCAACAGCCGCTACTATGTCCAGATACGCCTAGATCTGCACACAAGGTGCAGGGAGTAACGTGAGTACTCCAACTCAGTAAGTAACAATAGTAAATAAAGACTGAGAAGTAGTGACGAGCAAATAATGCCAGTAAATTTCATATCACAAAAACTCAATAAAATACAACATGCTTTTAAATCAAGAGTTTAATTCAAATAAACTTGTTTAAATCCTGTTCCAGTGTAATCATTTAAAAACTCCTTTAAACCGTTTTCAAACAAAGGCTCAATTCAAGGTGAGCAAAAAATGAAATCATAATCAGCCCCCTCGGGCAAAATATCACTCGTATACAACCCCGCGGGCAAACCTCACAGTCACTCATAAACAGCCCATCGGGAAAACCCCACCATCACTCATGTCTCCTAGTCACTCGACACTCAGCACTCGCACTTAGTAGGTACCTACGCTCATTGGGGGTGTGTACAGACTCCGGATGGGCTCCTTCAGCCCAAGCGCTATATCAAGCAAAATCATGGCATAAATCAATGAGGCCCATGGCCTATATAAAGCATGTCGCAGCGTATAGCCCATTCCCAAAATATCCTCACAAATCAGGCCCTCGGCCTCACTCAGTCATAAACCTCACCAGCCCCTGAGGCTTTCAGAAATCAAAGTACTCAGCCAAACAACATTTACATGATGCATTAAAAAAGAGTAAAAGAGGTTGATCTATGAAGTCAATATGGATAACATGACTGAGTATATATTTTCAATCAAAAACAATGAGAGGATAGCAAGAGAAGACCTCTAAGGATCCAAACAACACTGGCATAAGGCCTAAACATTGTATCCAACCTGATTTACATAAATTCTTTCTAAAACATATAAGTATCATACAATTTCAACAAAATATTCAACTTTAAGTTGATACGGGACGGACCAAGTCACAATCCACAATGGTGAACGCCCACACGCTCGTCACCTAGCATGTGCGTCTCCTCCAAATAGTAACAACAACTACCCAGTAAAGTCCCACAAAGTGGGGTCTGAGGAGGGTAGTTTGTACGCAGGCCTTACCCCTACCCCGATAGGGGCAGAGAGGCTATTTCAAATAGACCCTCGGCTCAGGGAGACAAAATAAACCCAAAAAGACAAATCATTAGTAACTCAAACAGAATTCGTGAAAATAGTGGCATAACATAGAAACCATAAGATAAATGACATGCAATAACAATAGCAACATAGAACTCAAGCCCTCTAAGATCAACCCTATCCAAATCCGCCCCACCCCGGGACTGAAGGGTGAAAAGCTCTACTACCCCCTATCCTACAACCCTGATGCTTGACCTCCAGACCTTCATATCAAGGGCCATGTCCTCGGAGATCTGCAGTCTCGCCATGTCCTGCCTAATCACCTCTCCCCAATTCTTCTTCGGCCGCCCTCTACCTCTCCGCGAACCCACTACCACCAACCGCTCACACCTCCTCATCGGGGCATCAAGGCTCCTCCTCCGCACGTGTCCGAACCATCTGAGCTTCGCCTCCCGCATCTTATCATCCACTGGCGCCACGCCTACTCTCTCCTGAATATTCTCATTCCTAATCCTATCTATCATAGTGTGCCCACACATCCACCTAAGCATTCTCATCTCTGCTACCCTCATCCTCTGGATGTGGGAGTTCTTAACCGGCCAACACTCTGCCCCATACAACATGGCCGATCTAACCACAGCTCTATAAAACTTACCTTTAAGTTTCGATGGAACTTTCTTGTCACACAAAACTCCAGATGCAAGCCTCCACTTTGTCCAACCCGCCTCTATACGACTGGTGACGTCCTCGTCAATCTCCCCGTCCCCCTGAATCACCAACCCGAGGTACTTGAAGCTATCTCTCTTGGGGATGACTTGAGATCCAAGCCTCACATCCCCACCTACCTCATTCGCCTATGTGCTAAACATGCACTCTAGATACTCAGTCTTAGACCTACTCAATTTGAAACCCTTAGACTCAAGGGTTTGTCTCCATACCTTCAGCCTCGCGTTAACACCGTCCCTCGTTTCATCGATCAGGACTATGTCATCCATAAATAACATACACCATGGCACATCCCCTTGGATATGGTGTGTCAGTGCATCCATCACTAAGTCAAATAGGAATGGGCTAAGCGCGGAGCCTTGGTGTAAACCCATAACAACCGGGAAATGCCCCGAGTCGCCTCTCACAGTCCTAACGTTAGTCTTAGCTCCATCATACATGTCCTTGATCGCTCTTATGTAGGCGACCGAAATGCCCTTAGCCTCAAGACATCTCCAGAGCACCTCCCTAGGGACCTTATCATATGCTTTCTCTAAGTCGATAAACACCATGTGCAGATCCTTTTTCTTATCCCTGAACTGTTCCACCAGCCTCCTAATAAGGTGGATAGCTTCCGTGGTGGATCGACCCGACATGAAACCAAATTGGTTGTCCGATATCGACGCCGTCCTCCTCACCCTCGCCTCAACCACTCTTTCCTAGACTTTCACAGTATGGCTTAGTAACTTGATACCCCTATAGTTGTTACAACACTTGATATCGCCTTTGTTCTTGTACAACGGAACCACTGTGCTCCATCTCCACTCCTCCGACATCTTCTTCGTCCTAAAAATAACATTTAACAACCCCGTCAACCACTCCAGCCTGCTCTCCCCACCAACTTCCAAAACTCAACTGGAATTCGTCCGGCCTGGTCGCTCTACCCTTACTCATCTGACGCAAAGCCCCCACTACCTCCTCCACTCTAATGTGCCTGCAAAACCTAAAGTCTCGGAGACTCTGCGAATTCCCCAAGACCCCCAGCTCTATTTCCCGATCCCTATCCTCGTTGAGAAGACCTCGGAAGTACAACGGCCATCTCTGCTTAATCTGAGACTCCCTCATCAATACCCGACCATCCTCATCCTTGATGCACCTTACTTGGTTTAGGTCCCGGGCTTTCCTCTCCCTCGCTTTAGCCAGCTGAAATAAGTTCTTGTCTCCGCCTTTTCCCCCCAATTCCTCATAAAGACAACCAAACGCCGCATTCTTTCCCTCCGTGACCGCCAGCTTCGCCTCCTTCCTCGCCACCTTGTACCTCTCTCTGTTCCCTCTCCTCTCCTCCTCACAGGCTCCCTGCCAACCTCGTATACGCTGCCTTCTTCGCCTCCACTTTACCTTGGACTACATCATACCACCACCAGTCGCCTTGATGCCTGCCAGAATAACCCTTCGATACCCCTAGCACCTCCCGCGTCGCCTCCCTCACAAAGGACGCCGTCGCAGACCACATAGAGCTCGCGTCCCCACTACTCCTCCAAGCCCCCATAGCAGATAACCTCTTCTCCAGCTCTTGGGCATTATCCTTAGTTAAAGCTCCCCACCTAATACTCGATAGTCCCCGGGCACACCTCCTTTTCCTCGTTAACAAAATACCGACGTCCAACACTAAGAGCCTATTCTGAGTCGCGAGGGACTCTCCCGGGATAACCTTGTAATCTTTACACAACCCTCTATCATACCTTCTGAGGAGGAGGTAATCAATCTGAGTCCTTCCCACCGCACTTTTGAAAGTAACCAGATGCTCTTCTCTCTTCGGGAAAGTCGAGTTCGCAATCACCAGCTCGAAAGCCCTCACGAAATCTAACAGTGAAATGCCTCCTCCGTTCCTGTCCCCAAGGCCAAAGCCACCATGCACCTCGCCATAGCTACCAGCGGCTGACCAAATATGGCCATTAAAGTCCCCTCCGATAAATAACCTTTCAGAAGGAGGAAAGCTACGCACAATCTCATCCAAACCCTCCCAGAAGCGCCTTTTAACCTCCTCATCCAAGCCTGCCACACCTCGAAATAGTAAATGATACAAAAATCCGGGGGTTCATACCCTCGGGACTAGATTTACAATCGTTACTTACCTCAAATCGATCCAATATCTACTCCGTGATGCTCTTGTCCCTCGACTCGGCCTCCAAATGCTCCGAATCTATTCACAACCAGTACAATATCATCAATATATGCTAACAGAATGAATTACACAAGAAAAACTATCAAATTAGACCAATAACCCGAAATCGGCTCAAACCCGGGCCCTGGGCCCACGTCTCGAAATCTGACAAAAATTACAAAAATTGAAAGCCATTCACTTACGAGTCCATACATATGAAATTTATCAAAATCCGACTCCGTTTCATCCCTCAAATCTCCAAATCAAACTCTCTAAAATCCCAAGCCCTAACCCCTCATTTTCACCCCTAATTTCAACTAATTAATTGATAAAACAACGGGAAAACACCATATATACGAGTATTAGAGATCAAGCAACTTACCTCACTAAAAACCCCTTGAATTTCCCTTCAAAATCACCCCAAAAGCTCCAAAATCGATTAAAATGCTGGAAATGAACAAAAATTCGCGAAGTGTGTTATTTATACTTTCTGCCCAAGGCTTTCACACCTGCGGCGAAATATCCGCTCCTGCTGAACCACACCTGCGGTCAAAACCTCGCACCTGTGAGAACCACTTAAGTCCTCAATTTCTGCACCTGCGGGCGCGCACCTACACTCATCATTCCACTTCTGCGGAATTGGCCATTCTCTCTTCTTCCGCATCTGTGCTCCAGGTCTCTCACCTGCAGGCTCGCAGATGAGACCAATCCTTCGCACCTGCGTCCTCGCACCTGCGGCTCCCCATCCACAGGTGCAGAATGCACCATTAACTTCAACACCAGTAGAATCAGCAACTCTCAACACCAAAAATCAATCAGTTAACCACCCGAAACTCACCCGAGGCCCTCGACCTCAACCAATCACACTAACAAGTCATATAACAACACACGAACTTAGTCAAACATTCAGAACACTCAAAACAACATCAAAACAGAAAACTACCCTCGGATTCAAGCCTAAGAACTTCTAAACTTCCAAATTCCGCAAACGACGTCGAAACCTACCAAACCACGTCCGAATGACCTCAAATTTTGCACACACATCACAATTGACACTACAAATCTACACCAATTTCTAGAATTCCATTCCGGCCCCGATATCAAATTTTCCACCGCCGACCAAAATCGCCAAATTTCCAACTTTCGCCAATTCAAGCCTAATTCTACCACGGACCTCCAAATTACACTCTGTACGCACTCCTAAGTCCAAAATTACCTAACAGAGCTAACCAGACAATAAAAATCTAAATCTGAGATTGTTTACTCATAAGTCAACATCTGGTTGACTTTTTAACCTTAAACTTCTAAATAGGAGACTAAGTGTCTCATTGCACTCCGAAACCACTCCGGATCCGAACCAACCAACGCGATATAATACAATACAGCTAAATAACACATAAAGAAGCAGAAATGGGAGAAACGAGGCTACAACTTTCTAAACGACAGGCCGTGTCGTTACATGAAGAGAAGCATGTTTCTGGTGTTAATTTAGTTCAGTGAGCAGTAAACAATTATTAGGTTAAGGTTTTGATCTAAGTTGCTCTGACATGGAAGTTCAATGCCGCACCCGTGTCGACACGATAGTAGTATGGATGTGGGTATGGGATCCATACCGGATCTAGTCAAATAATTTTGGATATCTTGACCATAACACGGAAAAAATCGAGACAAGATACAATTTAATTCCCGAAATCATAACCGGAAAAAATTTGGGAATAAAAGAAATTTAACACTTTACAAGCTATACATAAGTATTGCGCAAAATATTTCATAATTTAGAGATATTTTATATTTTTATTTTTTGAATTATTTTAATTAGATGCATCTTCGCACCCGTATCCGTACAAGGATCTGTATCCCCGAATCTTAGAATTTACATCTCGAAGAATCCGACCTCTAGGTACGCACCGGTGTTGGATACCCACACTCATGTCTGAGCAACTTAGGTGTTGATTTCTTGAATGTAAAGGTTATATGTTTTAGATTTTAGCTATAAACACGAACACTCCACTGTAGTGAAATTTTTGCACCTGCAACAATGTAATTTAACTTGTTATAGAGGGTTATTTACCATTTACCCTAGGTTACTCTTGTGTCGTTCTTTTGTTCTTGTTGTTTGCTTACTGCCTAATTGGGGTTAACATTTATATCTTTTTGATAAGCTTATAAAAATTTATCTTATACTATGGAATTGCTCAAGTTTTGTTTATTTAAAATTTTGGTTCATTTGTACCCTTTGCGTTAATGTATGTTTTGTCCACTACTTTTGCCTTAATTAGGGTTAGATCCCTAATGGAATTGTGATTTTGGTTCATGTTTGCCGTGATACTGTAAATTGATGTTTTCTACAGTTGTGAATGTGACTTAATATCTTTTGTTCAGTTACCTATTTACCTATTATATTCATTGGGTTGAAACATACAAACATAAGAACTTAATCATAGATACAAACTTAATTAATGAGTAACTGTAACATACAAACATAATAACTTAATCATAGATACAAACTTAATTAATTACTTATTCTTAAGCAATTTTCGGATGAAGATACACCCTCTTCTAACCTTCCTTCTTATTTGGCCTCCCCACCCCTCCTTCTTATAACTACTAATATACGTCCTGTCACGACCCGAATTTTCCACCATCGAGACCGTGATATCGCCTAACGTTGAACCTGATAGGCAAGCCAAGGTGAATATTTAATTTACCTTATACCTTTATTATTATCTAATAACATGTACAATACAGAACCAACAGAATGAAAGTGCAAAAATGAAGCAAAATTTAATAACTTAATTAAATGTCGTACGAACTTTACAATACCAACCCAGAATATTTGGTGTCACAAACTCATGGACTGTCTATGAATAAATACATATAAAGGTCTGAATGAAATAAGTACATTTGTTTATGAAATACCTAGAGCAAAATACAAAGAAATAGGAGGGGACGCCAAGGCCTGCGGACGCCTGCAGGACTACCTCGATGTCTCCACGTGGACTGAAGGCAGCCTCCTCGCTCTAAGGTCTATAGGGTCCTGTACTGGGATTTGCACAACAAAGATGTGCAGAGTGTAGCATCAGTACAACCGACCCCATGTACTGAGTAAGTGTCGAGCCTAACCTCGGCGAAGTAGTGACGAAGCTAGGACACGACAACCAAATCAACCTGTGCAATTTAATAATATACAGAGGAAATAATAACAACAAGAAGTAAATAGCTAAGTACAAAGAAAAGGGGAACATGCTGGCGGAAGAAATATCAAATAATGGAAATAACGAAATAAGGAAACAATTCAAATCTCAACTTAAACAGTAGGAAATAGCAACACGAAGAAAAACAGTGCACGGCATCACCCTTCGTGCTTTTACTCTCATCCTCACCAAATAGTAAATGCAAATGCACGGCATTACCCTTCGTGCTTTTACTCTCATCCTCACCAAATAGTAAATGCAAATGCACGGCATTACCCTTCGTGCGTTTACTCTCATCCTCACAATGAATCAATAGAAACGGCACGACATCACCCTTCGTGCTTTTAAATATCATAATATGGCACGGCACCACCCTTCGTGCTTTTACACTCTCATCCTCACAATAATAAATACACGGCATCACCCTTCGTGCTTTACACTCTTCCTCACCCAAACAATATCAATAACAGAAGTCTGGCAAGGAAACTCAACAATATAAACCACAATAATAAATCATAACATCCCGGCAAGGGAACAACAGTAGAATTATCACTATAACCAATCTCACTCAAGTACGCGCCTTCACATAGAATTTCTCAACTGAAATCAATACTCAACACTATTCAATACAAAAATTTTCCACCAATATGAATAACCACAAAGTGAAACTCAAGCAATAATAAAGTAATAATCAATGAAAAACTATATAATTCATAATATCCGACTCACGGGCATGTTTGACACCAACGTATAAGTACTCGTCACCTCACCTATACGTTGAACATGATACTAACACTTAGAAAATATGACACAACACCTATTCCCTCAAGCTAAAGTTAGGCCAAACACTTACCTCAAATTCCATGACCAACTCAAGCCTCAATTACCGCTTTTCCTTTTGAATTTGACTCCAAGTTAGTTGTATCTACACATAATTAACTTAATAACATCAATAAATGCTAAATAATTCAATCCCAATGCTCAATTATAGGTTTTCTATCATTCTTCTAAAAAAGTCAAAAATCGACCCCGGGCCCTCTTGGTCATGACACGAGGTTCGGACCATAATCCGATTACCCATTCACCCACGAGCCCGAATATGTAATTAGTTTCGAAATCCGACCCCAAAACGAGGTCTAAATTCTTATTATTCAAAAAATCATAACTCTACCAAATCCCCAATTTTCTACCCTTAAGAACATGATGTTAATGGAAATTGAAGAAAACGAGTTTAAGAACACATACCTATGGTTTTGTGGTGAAATCCCGCTTCAATAATCGCCCAGTTCGAGTTTTAGTGAAAAGGTTATGATATTTTGAAGAAGTCCCGTTTTAGCTACTCTTTTTAAAAGACTGGACCATTACTCTATGCGTCCGTGTGCCCTTGGCCGCGTTCGCATAGGTTTGACTTCCATGGCCTATGCGTTCGCGAGCTACAGGCCGCGTTCGCATAGGGTTATGGCTACCCATCCCCCAGACCCCTTCCCACTCTAAGCGTTCGCTACTGACCCAGTGCGTTCGCGTAGAGTAAACTCCCAAGGCTCTGCGTTCGCACAGTGTAACCCACCCCCTTCCCCGTTTGTGCATTGCGTTAGCATGGGTTACCATGCGTTCGCATAGGGTAAATGTCTAGACACTAGCAACATCAATAACACCAGATTTTTCTAAGTCCCACCACTCGGACACCTATCCAAAACTCACCCGAACCCTCGTGGCTCCAAACCAAACATGCACACCACCTCAAAAATATCTTACGGACTTACTCGTGCGATCAAATCTCTAAAATAACATCTTAAACAACGAATGTAGCATAGAAATAAAAGAAAATCTCAAAACTTCCAAAGTATCAAATTTCACAACTACGGGTCCGAATCACATCAAACGACTTCCGTTTCTTACCAAATTTTACAGACATATCTTAAATATCATATTGAACCTGTACCAGGCTCTGGAACCAAAATACGGGCCCGATACCATAAATTTTAAATATAATCAAATTTCTAAAAACTCTTATATTGTCAGAAAAACAATTTCTTTCACAATTTCTTTTCTCGGGTTTGGGACCTCGAAATTCGATTCCGGCCATACGCCCAAGTCCCATATATTCCTACAGACCTTCCGGGACCGTCAAATCATGGGATCCAGATCCGTTTTCCCAAAATATTGACCGAAGTCAACTCAAATCAAATTTTAAAGGAAAAAATTAGCTTTTTCTATGCTTTTCATATAAAAAGCTTCCCGACAATACGTCAGGGCTGCACACGCAACACGAGGTGAGATAAAAAGAGGTTTTCAAGTCCTCGGGACACCGTTTTGACTAATAAAACAAAGGATGACCTTTTAGGTCATCATGCGTCCATAAATTGAAGGGGATACCACTAAACTAGAAATTAAGAACATTTTAAAACGCACTGATAATATACTGTAAAATTTGTGCATATAAGTTAAACTTCTATCTTGAAGTCTCAGTCTTCACACCTGTATGAATGTTAGAATATAAGGTCATAAGCATTACATTGAAATTGAATAAGGATGCTTAAATAAATATATAAAAATAATAAAACGGGAAAAGAACTGAAATTAAACATTAACAAGAACATGGAAGAGGCTAGGCCATAGAGGTCTTAGCTCATTCTTAAGACTTCTGCACGAGAAATGCTTATTGGAGACTCAAATTTCTTATAATTTATGGATGACAATCACTTATTAGTAAAGTAGAGGTCTTAGCTCATTGGTGTTATTGATTCAATTATTTGTTATTCATTGATTTTGGGTTGCGTTTATTAACAGGAAATGAACAAATATGGAAGGGTGAAGAACGTAAGAATTGTGAGACACATTGGTACTAGCTATTTCTCTCAAAATTACAACTTGCTTATGTTGCATTTCATGTATCCATTTGTGGCGGTTTAATGCATATTTGAAATCATAGAAATTGTGCCATTAGTGACATTAGTCTGATATCATTCTTCTCGAAGCTTTAATTTCAAACGGTCATAAGCATTACTTCGAAATTGAAAAAGTAGGTTTAAATAAATATATCTATGTCTATACTATATTAAAAGCACGAAGGCCCTTAGCAAAATGTCGTTCGCCTTTTTTACCCTTTAAAAATATATTTTATATTGGACAAAGTAATAATTTTAGTTATTTTCCTAATATGTAGGAATGCTCATTAATTATTTTTCTAACACGTAGATACAATCATTTAATTAAATGCCTAATATTTAGGACTTTGATATGGAAAATCTTATAATTATCTTTTTGTTATAAATTTTTTTGTTTAAAAGTCTTGACTGCTCTTTTCTTTTGGTTAAAATTTTTTAGGCTTAGTAGTGTCTTTTTAACTTTTTCTTTTCAGAACTCCTTGCTTCATATAAATATGTAATTTGATTATTACAATGACCTATAGTAATTTATTCTTTTTCTAATTCGTCACAAATAATTCATATAATATTTTTCTTGAAAAGAATTGCCATAAGATAGAAAAGGGAGAACTAAGAATAGAAAGTAGGAAACTTCTTCTTACTTGATATCCCTAACGACAGAGAAGATAAAAGACTGTCCTTTGATGGCTCGTAGGGAAAGTCAATATTTTCAAAGAAAAAAAGCTAAAATAATAAGACAATAACTACGAAGGTCAAAATTTTCGTAGTTTATAAATAAAAAAGAACAAGACAATAATTAAGTAGAAAACTCATTAATTAATTTCCCTATTAAAAAAGTTAAATTTTGTAGGTTAAAAAGGAAAAAAAAATAGATAATAAGTAGGAAACGTATTCTTTAATATCGAAATTAAGGAGTGTAAAAAAACAGTTAATATCCCAATTTTTATTTTTCATGAATACTTTAATTTCTTTTAGGTTTTGGATGGTCAGTGATTTCATCTACCTATAAAAGATTGTTTGTAGGTCGACTTCTTAAATTAGAATTTTAAAACTAATTTTTTTTTTTGAAAAAGGGGTTAAAAACTTCTATAAAAGAAGCTAATATTTTATACTTATTATTATAAATTCTTGATAATTAGCCTTGAGGTAATTTGCTTGTGCTTTGAGGTAAAAATTTTAACGTTTAGACTGTTTCTTGAAGTTTTGTAATAATAGACGTTTTCTTCAAGTTTTGTAGTAACAAAAATTCATGCATTTTCTACATAGCTATCAATTCAAGTCTGTAATCTAAAAGATAAATAGATGTTTAAGTTTATATAACTAGAATAGATATTCTTGTAATTTTTCTAATAATTACTTTATTAGTATTCTAAACATATTACGTGTGAGAAATATATGTGTTTAACAAATTTATTTTTCGTGAGCATGTAATTGTTGCTTTATGAAAAAATCTGTAAAAAAAAAGTTTACATAAAATTAAAAAGAATGAGCTTGAAATATTTAAGAATTGAGCAATCAAACTTTATAGAGAAAGATATAACAAAGTAATTGTCACAACCCAAATTCCCACCCTTTGGGCCATGACTGCGCCTAACGTTGAACCCGCTAGGCCAGCCAAC
>ML294438.1:0-20467 GCA_005239495.1 Nicotiana undulata
TGGTAAGGTGCTGAGGGAAATTGTTACGAGTGATGATTATGGCCCGAGGGGCAGTTTTATGATAACATTCTACTGAGTTTTTGACTATGATTCACTTCATTTTTCAACTAATATTATTGAGAGTTTTGCTGAGATATATTAAAAATAAACTTGTTTCAAAGGATTTTCTGGAAATTGGTTTTCGAATTTATGTATACTGTATTGAGATTTGATGTTTTACTGTTTTGTGGATTGGTGTTTTATGCTGTGTGTTTCATATACTTCAGACTGTGATTTATTTTTGTTACTACTGAGTTGGCGTACTCATCATTACTCCCTGCACCCCTGTGTGCAGATCCAGGTTCTGGTTCGGAGCAGTAGTCATCCGAGCTCGTTGTCATCAGCGGTTGGGATCTTCGAGGTAGCTGTCTAGCGTCCGCAGCTTCTCCACTTCCCTTCTTCATATAGTTCTTAGTATTTGATTCATAGACATTATGATGACATTAGCAGAGTTAGTTTATTTCTTAGATGCTCGTGATCGGTTGACTCCAGTCTTGGGGGTTTTGTTTAGACAATAGATTATATTATAATTGCTTAAAGACTTAGAGAAAAATGTTAATTGCCTATTATGCTGATTGTTATTGATCTTTGAGAAATTATATTAAAACAAAATGTGTAGTTATGTGATGGTTGGCTAGTTTAGTTCCACGATAGGCGCCATCACGACCTGTTAGGATTTGGGGTCGTGACAAGTTTGTATCAGAGCTCTAGGTTACATAGGACTCAATGGTCATGAGCAGGTTCAGTAGAGTCTTGCGGATCGGTACGGAGACGTCTTTACTTATCTTCGAGAGGCTTCAGAACTCTTAGGGAAAATCTCAATTTCTTGAACTCTTTCGTGCCAATATATTAGTCCTTGAAATCTAAACTACTGTTGTTTCATTATCTCACAGATGGTGAGGACACGCACTACCGATCAGGGTGACCAGACACCAGCCAGACCCACAAGGGGTCGAGGTCGTGGTGGAGTTAGGGGACCAGCCCGCGCAGCAGCCGGGACAGTACCACAGGATCACCCTATCATTCAGGATCAGGTTCCCGCCGAGGGTGCTCCAGCGGGACATTCTCAAGCACCAACAATGCCTATTGTTATTCCGGGTCTTCAGGAGACCCTGGCTCAGATATTGACGGTGTGTACCAGTTTAGCTCAGGCAATTGCTATGTCTACTACTGCCACTGCAGCTTAGACCGGGGGAGGCATTCAGACTCCATCTCCCCGGATACCTGAGCAGGCTGTACAGGGTATTCAGGCATCGGGGGTAGTCCCAGCCTAGCCAGTTGCCCCAGTTCAGGACTATGTAGTCCCAACTATGCCCGAGGATGAGCAGCGTAGGCTGGAAAGGTTCAGTAGACTTCAGCCTCCGACTTTCAGCGGCACAGAGGGTGAGTATGTCCAAGGTTTTCTGGATAAGTGCTAGAGGATACTACGTATTATGGGTATTTTGGAGACCAGTGGGGTCTCATTTGCTACATTTCAGTTTGCGGGTGCTGCTTTCACTTGGTGGGAGGCATTCGAGAGGAGTAGGCCGGTTGGTTCAGCACCTCTCACCTGGTAGCAGTTCTCCACGATCTTTTTGGAGAAGTATGTTCCTCAGTCCCACAGAGAAGAGCATCGCAGGCAGTTTGAGCGGTTGCGCCAAGGAGAGTTGTCAGTTACTCAGTATGAGATGAGATTTTCTGAGTTGGCTAGACATGCTTCTGAGTTAGTCCCTACTGATAGGGAGAGGATCATGAGGTTTGTAGATGGTCTCACGCATCAGGTTTCAGATTTTGATGACCAGGTAGACAGTGTCTGGAGCTACATTTGAGCAGGTTGTTGACATTGCTCGGGACATTGAGTCAGTTCGTAGGCAGGAGCGTGAGGAGAGGGAGGCCAAGAGGCCTCGGGGATCAGGTAGATTCAGTGGTTCCCCTTCCAGAGGGCAATTTCAGCACAACAGAGGTCGTCCATTTAGACCTCCACAACCAGCTCGCCCAGCTTACAGTGGTGCATCTTCGGGATAGGGTCCTCGCAGTTCTCATCAGGGACGTTCATCTTTTAGTGCCCTTCCAGCTTAGAGCTCCTCCAGAGCATCATCATTTCAGGGCTCTTCTTTGCATGGTTCATCCGGCGGTTATCATGGTGGCAGGGGTTCTCTTCAGTCCCCATCTTCAGCTCCAGGTGGTTTTTTTAAGTGTGGAGAGTTCGGACATGGGTGGAGGCAGTGTCCCCGTCGTCCTGGTAGTTCATCTCAGCAGAGGGTTCAGCCCTCGACTTCAGCCCCAGTCACCTCACCACCTACCCAAGCAGCCAGGGGTGGTGGTCAGGCAGCTAGAGGCCGCCCTAGAGGGGGGAGGTCGAGCAGGTGGAGGCCAGCCACATATTTATGCACTTCCGACTAGGCCTGATGCTATGGCGTCTGATGCGGTGATTGTAGGTACTATCTCAGTTTGTCACAGTGATGCTTTGGCTTTATTTGACCCTAGTTCCACATACTCTTATGTCTCGTCCCATTTTGCTCACTTTCTGAATATGCCCCGTGACTCTTTAGTTACGTCTGTTCATTTTTTGACTCCGGTAATACTATTGTTGTGGACCGTGTGTATCAGTCGTGCCTTCTATCTATTGGGGGTGTGGAGACCCGAGTGGACTTGATGTTACTCAGTATGGTTGATTTTGATGTGATACTGGGCATGTATTGGTTATCCCCATGTCATGTTATTCTTGATTGCCACGCTAAGACCGTGACCCTAGCTATCCCCGGAGTTCCGAGAGTTGAGTGGAGAGGGTCTATAGAGCATGTACCTAGCAGAGTGATTTCTTATTTGAAGGCTCAACGTATGGTTGAGAATGGGTGCGAGTCTTATCTTGATTTTGTGAGGGATGTCAGTAGTGAGACTCCTTCTGTGGATTCTATTCCTGTGGTCCGTGATTTTCCGGACGTATTTCTTGCAAACCTGCCAGGCATGCCACCTGACAGGGATATTACTTTTGGTATTGACTTTGTGCCAGACACCCAGCCTATCTCTATTCCACCTTACCGCATGGCACCAGCGGAGTTGAAAGAATTGAAAGAGCAGCTTCAGGAACTCTTAGATAAGGGGTTCATTCGGCCTAGTGTGTCACCTTGGGGTGCACCGGTGTTATTTGTGAAAAAGAAAGATGGCTCCATGCGCATGTGTATTGATTATAGGCAGCTGAATAAGGTTACGGTGAAGAACTGGTATCCTTTGCCTTAATGATGACTTGTTTGACCAGCTTCAGGGAGCTAGAGTGTTCTCTAAGATTGATTTGAGATCCGGATATCATCAGCTAAAAATTCGGGATACTGACATTTCGAAGACTACTTTCAGGACCAGATATGGTCATTACGAGTTCCTGGTTATGTCATTTGGGCAGACCAATGCCCCAGCCGCGTTCATGCAATTGATGAACAGTGTGTTCTAGCCTTACCTTGATTTGTTCGTGATTGTGTTCATTGATGACATCCTGGTTTATTCCCGTAGCCAGGAAGAGCATGCTCAGCTTTTGAGAGTTGTGTTACAAAGGTTGAGGGAGAAGAAGCTTTATGCTAAATTCTCCAAGTGTGAGTTTTGGCTCGGTTCAGTATCCTTCTTGGGGCACGTGGTGTCTAGTGAGGGTATTCAGGTTGATCCGAAGAAGGTTGAGGCGGTGCAGAGTTGGCCCAGACCGTCCTCAACTACCGAGATTAGGAGTTTCCTTAGTTTGGCGGGATATTACCGTCGCTTTATGGAAGGATTCTCTTCTATTTCTTCATCTTTCCAGATTGACCCAGAAGGGTAATCCATTCAGATGGTCTGATGAGTGTGAGGAGAGCTTTCAGAAGCTCAAGTCATCATTGACCACAGCTCCGGTATTGGTTCTGCCTACTGGTTCGGGTTCTTATACAGTCTATTGTGATGCTTCTAGAGTTGGTTTGGGAGCGGTATTGATGCAGGACGGTAGGGTTATTGCCTACGCATCGAGACAGTTGAAGGTGCACGAGAAGAATTATCCAGTGCACGATCTTGAGTTAGCTTCCATTGTTCATTCCTTGAAGATCTGGCGGCATTATTTGTATGGAGTGCAGTGTGAGATTTTCACTGATCATCGTAGTTTGCAGTATCTGCTGAGGCAGAAGGACTTGAATTTGCGTCAGAGGAGATGGTTAGAGCTTCTCAAGGATTATGACCTCACTATTTTTTATCATCTAGGGAAGTCCAATGTAGTGGCCGATGCCTTGAGTCGCAGAGCCGAGAGTTTGGGGAGTCTAGCTTACCTTTCAGCAACAGAGCGACCTTTAGCACTTGATGTTCAGGCTTTAGCGGGTCAGTTGGTGAGATTGGATTTGTCAGACCCTCCGCGGGTATTAGCTAGCATGGCTTCCTGGTCTTCTCTTTATGATCAGATTAGAGCTCGGCAGTATGATGATCCACATTTGTTAGTACTTCAGGATAGGGTCTGTCGGGATGATGCCAGGGATGTGACTATTGGTGATGATGGTGTTATGAAGATGCAGGGCCGTATTTGTGTGCCCAATGTGGATGAGCTTAGAGAGATAATATTAGCAGAGGCCCACAGCTCGCGATATTCCATCCATCCAGGTGCCGCGAAGATGTATCAGGACTTGAGACAGCAGTATTGGTGGAGGCGGATGAAGAGACATATTGTTGAGTATGTAGAACGGTGTCTCAATTGCCAGCAGGTCAAGTATGAGCACCAGAGACTAGGTGAATTACTTCAGAGGTTAGATATTCCGGAGTGGAAGTGGGAGCGGATCACTATGGACTTTGTAGTTGGGCTTCCACGGACTTCGAAGGTTTTTGATGCTATTTGGGTCATTGTGGATAGATTGACCAAGTCCGCGCATTTCATTACTATTGGTACTACTTATACTTCAGAGCGGTTAGCTGGTATTTACATTAGTGACATTGTCCGAGTGCATGGAGTTCCGATTTCTATCATTTCTGACAGAGGTACTCAGTTCACATCTCAGTTTTGGAGGGCCGTGCAGAGAGGTATGGGTACTCAGGTAAAGTTGAGCACAACATTTCATCCTCAGACCGACGGGCAGTCGGAACGGACTATTCAGATTTTGGAGGACATGTTGCGTGCATGTGTGATTGATTTTGGTGGTTCATGGGTTCAGTTTCTGCCACTCGCGGAGTTTGCATATAATAATAACTACAGTCCAGTATTCATATGGCCCCGTATGAGGCTTTATATGGTAGGAGGTGTAGATCTCTGGTTGGTTGGTTCGAGCCCGGTGAGGCTAGACTATTGGGCACAGATTTGATTTAGGATGCGTTGGAGAAGGTGAAGTTAATTCAGGAGCGACTTCGCACGGTGCAGTCTAGGTAGACGAATTATGCGGACCGGCAGGTCCGGGATGTGTATTTTATGGAAGGTGATAAGGTACTGCTGAAGGTGTCACCCATGAAGGGTGTTATGAGGTTCGTAAAGAGGGGAAAGATGAGTCCCCGATTTATTGGTCCTTTTGAGGTGCTTCAGAAGGTTGGAGAGGTGGCTTATAGACTTGCCTTACCACCCAACTTGACGAGTGTTCATCCGGTATTTCATGTGTCGATGCTCCGGAAGTATGTTGGTGACCCGACTCATGTTTTAGACTTCAGCACAATTCAGCTCGAGGGCGATATGTCATATGAGGTAGAGTTGGTAGAAATTTTGGATCGTCATGTCAGAAAGTTGAGGTCCAAGAATATAGCTTCAGTGAAGGTACAGTGGAGAGGTCAGCCAGTGGAGGAGGCTACTTGGGAGACCGAGAGAGAGATGCAGAGCAGATATCCTCACTTGTTTGAGACTCCAGGTATGTTTCTAGACCCATTCGAGGACGAACGTTTATTTAACAGAGGGAGAATGTAACGACTCGGTCGGTCATTACGTAGAACTTGCATTATAATTATTGTTATTGCCTTGTCATAGGTTGGTTATACTATTTACGACCTCGGAATGCAGCTTGTATGGCTCGGATATCTTCGTTAGGCGATTTGGGACTTAAGAGTGTGTTCAGAATATTTTTGTGATGTCCGGTGTTGCATTAGGCTTGAATTGGCGAAAGTTAGTTTTTGGCGAATTCCGGTCGGCAGTGGAAAATAGGCTAGCGGGGTTGGAATGGAATTCCGATAGTTGGAACAAGTCTGTAATGTCATTTTGGATATGTCTTCAAATTTCAGGTCAATCGGATGTGTTTTGGATAGTTTCGGCATCGATGGTGGAATTTAGAAATTTCAAAGTTCTTAGGCTTGAACTCGATGTGATTTTGGTGTTTTGATGTTTTTTTTGGTGTTTCGAAGGCTCGACTAAGTTTGAATGATGTTATGAGATATGATGGTAGGTTTGGTTAAGGTTCTGAGGGCCTCGGGTGAGTTTTGGGTGGTCCACGGATTGATTCGTGGTTTAGCACTTAGGCTGTTTAGCTGGTGTGATGTTGCAGGAAAATTGGTCATCGCGTTTGCGGGTGGAGATCCGCGTTCGCGAAGGGTTTACTGGGGAGGTATCTGATTTGTTCTTCACGTTTGTGAAGGGAAGGATGCGAACACGAAGGTATAGGTGGAGGATGCACTGCGTTCGCGATCTGGAGTATGCGTTCGCGAAGAGGTTTGAGCGTTTGGCGACCCAGGGACTTTGGCCTACGCGATCGCGAAGGGGCGACCGCGTTCGCGGAGGGCAGGCTAGATAAGTCATTGCGTTCGCGACCAGGTAAGTGAGTTCGCAAAGGTCTAGGGGTGTTGGGCAGTGCGTTCACGGGCAGGTGATCACGATCGCGAAGAGAAAATTGAGGCCTGGAGGTTTTTGTACTTCGCGAACGCGGGAAGTGGTCCGCGTTCGCATTGAAGAATAACTGGGCAGTATTTAAATAAACCCTCCGCGACCATAACCCACTTTTCCATCATTTTTTAACGGGAAGAAGCTTTTGAGGTGATTTTTAAGAGAGGAAATCATTGTTCTTCATTGATGTAAGGGTTTTGGACCCTAAAACTTGATTATACGTGATTAAGGATCAAAATATAAGTGTTTCATTCATGAAAATTAGTAGAAAAAGATGGAATTAGGGCTTGAGAATATGAGACATTCTAGGGATGATTTGAGGGGTCAAACGAACTCCGATTTTAGGGTTCTTTATATGTACGGACTCGTGAGACGATGAAGAACATTTAGGTATAGAATTTGTCGGGTTCCGAGATGCGGGCTCGGGCGTCGGATTTTGGCTAATTTCGAGTTTTGTGTTAAAATTGATATTTTTCAATTGGAATTCATTCCCTTAGCATAGTTTGATGAGAAAAATCTGATCTTTATAGATTTGGAGCTCTCGGAAGTTGATTCGAGAGGCAAGCGGGTTACAGAGTAGCTTTTCGGGCTAGTTTGAGGTAAGTAATGTCTTTAAATCATGTCCTAAGGGTATGAAACCCCAGACTTTACATCCTTTCACGGATTTGGAGTGACGCACACACTAGATGACGAGTGTGGGGCATGGACGAATTGGAAATTTGGAAAAAAATGTATCTTTTTAGGCAACTATTGAGTTGCGAAACTGCTTTTAAAGTTTATTCTCTATAGTACTACTATGATTTGATATAAATGGGTTGTAAGCCATGTTTGGGTCCTAGTGCCGACCTGTTTTAACCCCTTGGGGCTATTTTACTTATATTCTCACTGCTTTGAAACTATGATTTTACACTTAGTCTTTATTGTGAAATTGTTGACACTCTTATTTGATAATACTACTATTTCTTGAAATGAAATACTATTTTGGGCCGAGAACCCCGTTTTATTCATAGACCGAGTGGCATACTGAGAGTGTCTGACTGAGTGAGGTCGAGGGCCAATGTTGCGAGATGTTATGATATGAGAGAGGCCGAGTGTCTGAGAGTGATTTATGCCATGGTGTGGCTTGCTTATAGCGCTTGGGCTGTAGGAGCCCCTTCGGAGTCTGTACATACCCCCAGTGAATGCAGGTACCTACTGAGTGCGAGTGTCGAGTGATGAGTGATTGGGAGGCATGAGTGACAGTGAGGTTGCCCGCGGTGCTGATATTGAGTGATGGTGAGGTGCTGAGGGAAATTGTTACGAGTGATGATTATGGCCCGAGGGGCAGTTTTATGATGATATTCTACTGAGTTTTTGACTATGATTTACTTCATTTTTCAAACTAATATTACTGAGAGTTTTACTGAGATATATTGAAAATATACTTGTTTCAAAGGATTTTATGGAAATTGGTTTTCGAACTTATGTATACTGTATTGAGATTTGATGTGTTACTGTTTTGTGGATTGGTGTTTTGTGTTGTGTGTTTCATATACTTCAGACTGTGATTTATTTTCATTACTACTGAGTTGACGTACTCATCATTACTCCATGCACCCCTGTGTGCAGATCCAGGTTCTGGTTTGGAGCAATAGTCGTCCGAGCTCATTGTCATCAGCGTTTGGGGTCTTCGAGGTAGCTGTCCAGCGTCCGCATCTTCTCCACTTCCCTTCTTCATATAGTTCTTAGTATTTGATTCATAGACATTATTATAACATTAGCAGATTTAGTTTATTTCTTAGATGCTCGTGATCGGTTACCTCCAGTCTTGGGGGTTTTGTTTAGACAGTAGATTATATTATAATTGCTTAAAGACTTAGAGAAAAATGTTAATTGCCTATTATGCTGATTGTTATTGATCTTTGAGAAATTATATTTAAAAAAATGTGTAGTTATGTGATGGTTGGCTAGCCTAGTTCCACGATAGGCGCCACCACGATTTGTTAGGATTTGGGGTCGTGACACTATGCCTTAAGCATAAATTCTGAATCTTTCAAAGCCTAACCCTGGTCCATCGGAGCCAAATTTTGCACACATTTATCAAGTCCCATATGCAATTACCACTTTACTCCTTTCCCCTTGGCTGTAATAACTTGCCAATTCGTCGATAATCCGCAACCCCGTGAGAAGATAATCCTGCAACCCAATCGCAGGCGGTGGGACTCTCCCACTTAGCCTGAAGCTACTCCTTGCACCACTCTAGACCCCACCGAAATGCTTTCTCCTTTGCTGACATGATCTTGCTCAACTAATCTGTCAAATTCTTCTAAATCCTCCTGTTATCATTCCATGAATACTCAAATTCTCTAGCATCTTTCACATACTCGGCCATCTACCGAATAGCCACTGAAATTCCTCGCGGAAACTTGCCAACCACACGACCGCTAACCTGCTCACATGAGATAACCCACCTGTGGAAATCACATGCCGACATCCTCCAACATTGTTGCACGGGGAACAATCACTACGACATCAATACCCCATCTTACACCCTTCTTCATTTATCAACTTTACTAGTCCGTCCGCTCCTCATGGACATCTATTAAATGCGCGGCAATATCTTCAAATTCACTGCCATATTGCATCATTCTTCATCCCTAACAACTCCTCTATGATGTATCCAACCTTTGTCGAAATAACCAACATTTCAATTTAAGCCCGTGGACCCCATCATCGTCCACGAAAATCCTCAAATCACTCCAAACTTCTCCTCAAGATAAGCAGTTGTTTTACCACTGAACTCATATGCTACGCTGCCACTCTCCCACTTTAGTTAAACGCATTCCTTTAAGCACCACCTGACTTCCTTTTCTTACACCTGTCCCTTTTTGAAATTTAGTCGCCGCCTGACACTTCTCACATGTCTTCCTCCATCGCATGTTGCCCAATTGTTGCCTCAATTCAATATCATTCTCCGTAGCTCTTAAGCCAGCAGATCACCACAACTTCAACTCTCCGAACATCATCATTCTCGAGCCGCCTTTATTAGAAATATTTATTTAATACTGAACCACTGCACGCCACGATCTCTGACAGTGGCTTCTTCAATACTTCTTCACAATACTATGACCCCAGGCAACAGAAGAAACTATGGCACCGGCGAACTTAACACATTCCATTTGATCAAAGACGATGATATCACATTACCGATGAAAATTCCACCTCAGTTGAAAACACCAAGTCTTATTACTTTGTCACCCAAACTTGAACATTCATAGTCCAATTGCCTTTCCTCCGCCGGAACTAAAATACTGAAATCTCGAAATCTCGCTCCATGAAGACCTCCCTTCAAGTCATTCTTTGCCCCTACATCTGGGAAAGCCTCCCACCATCATATCAACACCGCGCGATGACCAATTATAAGCATCATAACAACCTGAGCATAGCCTCAAAGCTCTCAGAAACATAGCTACTGAGCTGAAACAACATAATATCCTTCTGCAGGGCAACAACAACAGCCCCAATCGACTACACATGAAAAACATCTCGCACCATATCTGTAGTACCATTTCAATTCCTCAAATCCTCGACTCATAGCAAGCGCTTCGTGAAGTATAAGATTGAGTAAGAAGAAATGTAAGCATAAGCCTTAAAGGGAATCAAACCGCACGATGAGGAATCAAGAAGGGAAGTACTCCTAACAGCCTTGTAGCCTCTCGAAGATAAGTACAGACATCTTTGTACCGATCCGCAAGACTCTACTAGACTTGCTCATGACTCGTGAAATCTAAGGGAACCTAGTGCTCTGATACCAAGTTGTCACGACCCAAAATCCATGTGGTCGTGATGGCGCCGGACACCACTGTCAGGCAAGCCAGTCATTAATTAGTCGAATTTTATTCCTGTTTTAACATTTTGAAATCGTTACCTTTTTACTTTATTACATAATAATCCAACAAAAATACGCTAAGTAAATACGATAGTTTAATAGTACATTTTAATAAAATACATCCCAAACACATCCTAGAATCCGGTGTCACAAGTGCATGAGCCTACTTCTAAGAATTTAAACAGATACTACAATGCTTGTACGAAATACAAATTGGACAAGGAATTTAAAATAAAAATAAATACATCTGAGGAAGACTCTGCCGGTTGCGGGTCGTCTCCGGATGATGCAGCTCGTCTAAGTCTCCAAGTCAACCACATCACTGCGTCAAGCAGGGCCGCTAGCTATGAAAGTACATGTGCAATAAAAATTCACAACAAGTGTAGCATGAGTACGAAAACAACGTGTACTCAGTAAGTATCCCGCCTAACCTCAGAGAGGTAGTGACGAGAGGTCAACTTTGACACTTGCTAGAGGTCAATGCAGTATAATCAATGAATGATATCAAACATGGGTATTAACATCAAATAACAAATCATGTCAGGAAGAAGCAACTGTCTCCATTAATTTATAAATACTCTGATTTCCGTCATCTGGTTTAGCAATTTACATATTTAAGACAACTTAACAGTTCAAGTTACAGATGGTATATGGTATATATATATATATATATATATATATATATATATATCATGCGCAGGAAATGCCGAGGGTCGAACGGCTCGAACCAACAATAATAAAAATGTGCACTGCCGAAGGGTCGAACGGCTCGAACCATAGATGCATCTATTCCACAGTGGCGTACGACCCGTTCCCATGAGAGTAGTGGAAAGAATCACTCCGCTCGCGGAATATATATTGCGAAGCGGTCACACATACGCATACACATCCAAACAGTCCACCCCGACTATATCGGGAAAAGAAATTACCAATAAATGACAAGGATCTCTTTTAATAGTTACAAAAATAATATTCAATTCTTTTCCGAAAGTTCATTTATCATATGCGGTAACGATCTAATCATCTTAAATTTCTTCAATAAGGTTACAAATATGACAAGTAAAATACGCTTTTGGGTCCTAGACTACCCGGACAAGCATAATAGTAGCTACGCACGGACTCCCGTCACTTCGTGCGTACGTAGCCCCCACAAATAGTAGCACATATTTAATTAATTCACCTATGGGGACAATTCCCCCTCACAAAGTTAGAAAGGAGACTTACTTCGCTCCGAATTCCATAATCCGGCTTCCAAGCCCTCCCGACGACTCAAATCAATTGCAAAATGCTCCAAAGCTAGCCAAATAACGGCAAACTAATGAAAATATACTCTAATACGCATAACCATTCAATTTATATGAAATCCCAACTCCGCTTTCCCTCGGGCCCACGTGCCCGAATTCTCAAATTTTTCGAAGATAAGGATTACCCATGACTTTACTAGCTCAAATATATAATTTACTCTTAATTTCATGCTCAAATTCGTGGTCAAAATTCCAAATTACGAATTCTAGATTTTTCTTCAAAAATCCCAAATTTTCCACAAATTCCCACACTCAAATCCGAACCTAAACTATGTATTTAACTTGAAATGAGTTTAAATGACTTACCTTGACATAGATGAGAAAAATCCCCACTTGAAGCTCTCCACAATTCGCCCAACCAAGAGAAAAATGAGAGGAAATGGCCAAATTCCCGATTTTAAAACAATCTGCCCAGGCCCATTTCCGCACCTGCGGTCCACATCTCGCACATGCGCTCCCGCAAGTGCGCCCAAGAGCCCGCACCTGCGGCTTCCTTCTCCTCCAGCCGGATCCGTACCCGCACCCCATTGTCCGCATCTGCGCCTTCGCAGGTGCAAAAATTGCGTCGCACCTGCGCTCCCAGCCAAGCTAGCAAAAATATCGCAGCTGCGGCGCCAAAGCCGCACTTGCGGCGAAAGCCTCGCAGCTGCGGTCACACCAGATGACAGCAACCCCAGTTTTTCTCCAACTTCAAATTTGATCCGTTAACCATCCGGAATCCACCCGAGGCCCCCAGGACCCCATCCAATTACACTAGCATGTTCCAAAACATAATGCGGACTTGCTCGAGGCCTCAAATCACATCAAATAACATTGAAACAACGAATCGCTCTCCAATTCAATCTTTATGAACTTAGAAATTTCAAACTTCTACATCCGACGCCGAAACCTATCAAATCACGTCCGATTGACCCCAAATTTTGCACACCAGTCACATTCAACAATACGGACCTTCTCCAACTTTGGGAATCGTATTCCGACCCCGATATCAAAATTTCCACTTCCGGTCGGATTTCTCGAAAACCTTCAAATTTCTATCTTTAGCGAAACGACTTCAAAATAACCTACGGACATCCGAATTCACTTCCGATCGCGCTCCCAACTCCAGAATCACCATACGGAGCTACTCCCGGACTCGGAATCCCAAACGGACATCAACATCACTGAAATGCACTTCAACCCAGACTTAGGAAATTTCTTCTAAAATTCTAACTTCCACAATGTACGCTGAAATGCTCCCGGGTTATTCAAAACCCGATCCGAACTTACGCCCAGGTCCGAAATCATCATACGAACCTGCTGGAACCTTCAAATCCTGATTTCGGAGGTCGTTTACTCAAAAACCCAATCTTAGTCAATTATTCCAACTTAAAGCTTCCGAAATGAGAACTTTCTCTCCAATTCGATTCCGAATTTCCCGAAATTCAGTTCCGACCATGCCTACAAGTCATAACACCTGAAATGAAGCTGCACATGTCCTCAAACCGTTGAATGACGCGCTAGATCTCAAAACGATCATTCAGGTCGTTACAGAATCTCTGAGTACAAGTTTTATGATATGTATAGAGGTAATAATATTTTTAAAGTATACTTAATTTTTAGTGTACATAAATCTAATTATCTTTATTGTGAGTGCTTTATGGGGATATTTGGGGTTGTTTTACTTTAATTTTCTCGATATAATCATATATATGACATGGTCCACTAATTCGATAAAGTTAAAACAGTAAATGATTTTATATTTCAAAAGAATTTTTAGGGATAAAATTACACGGTTGAATATGCAGAGATGAAATTTTATATTCATGCAAATTATATTTTTCCTCTGCCTTTATAAATTTCGTTGTCTGCTTATTTAAGGAATGTTTGTGCACTGCTCTTTTTCTGTTTGTTCTTAATGAAACTAAGTGATAAAAAAATATCGAGAAACTTATTGAATTTTGATCCCGATTTTATGTTTACTGAATTCTGATAAAAAGAATTTCTTTACTGAAATTTGGTCGATCATCTTTATAGTGAAGATGACCGTCCTCATACTGCTTTCTTAATATTTCTATAAACGCATTTAAAAGTATCCACTTTAGAAGTAAGAGTGCATAATATTATTTTTAATTGTGAATTTAAATTTTAAAAGAGTGCAATTAGTTAAATAATTTCTATAGATATGTTAAATTTAACACAACGTTATTTGTCGAATAATATGAATTTTTCCTTGATAGGAAAATATGCTCCACAAACATATAGTGAGTTTCTTCTCCATTTCTTTTTTGTAAGATCATGTGATTGATAGCGAACAATCTTAGTTGAAGATAAGAATTTTTCGTGCTACAAAGATAGGTAATCGATTAACCTTCATTCATTGAAAATGAGTAATTATGGATATGGAATAATTTTCTTTTGCTAATAATATGATGCCTATATTATTAGATCATCGAGCTCTATTTGGCCGAAAATTCAAACCCTATCAAATGTAATAGTTCTATTACTTCGCCCATTTGATGTTTCCAATTCTAACGAGTTCTAAAATTACTGAAAAATAAATTAAGAATCCTAATATTATTAACTTTGTATTGACATCCTCTCCAACTTATTCCAGTGATTAGTACAAAAAAATATTGATTTTAATTTCTTTTGTCAATTTTAACGTTATTCCTCTATCTGCGCCAAATAAAATTGTGCATTGTTAAGTTTGGAGAGAATAGTTGTTTGACATGTATTTACAACTCTCTACTTCGTATGGGGCGAATGGATCGTTCCCTTCATTCCAAGTGATAGAGAGAGAAACATAATTTTGGCTAGACTCTTATGTGGGTTCCACTAATAATTTTTGTTTTATTTTGAATTGGCAAAATATAAATTGACCTTTAAGTTGTGTTAACGACTAGACAGACATCTCAACCGACCATTTATCATTTTGACACTTCAAGTGGTTATCAAATGTATCTTGTGAACACCCGAGTTCGGTAGTTCATATGTGTGAGTTACGCTTGCCTCCATTCTTCTTCTCCGATGAGAGATCTCCGCTCTTGTTCATCTCGCCCCTTTTTTCTCTTCCAAACATCTCTTCCTCGCCAACACATGTAACAAAATTCACAATCTCTTAGTCCAAAAGATAACTTAATTACATAATTATTTGGCGATGGTAGGTTGAATTAGGTACTCATACAGTTCTGCTACTGCTTTCTTTATCATTGTGCTTCATTTCTTACGAAACCTCCGCCAATGGAACCAAGCATAAAAAGTGGACCTTTGCTACCAGCTGTTAAAAGACAACTTAATTGGACCATGAAAGATTTCAAATTTTTAACCTCACAATGGAATTGGATAAGGTAAATTGCCGGAAATGGGACCAAAAATTTATGGGTGGTCAATTGATATTATTATTGTGTGGTGGCTATTATTAATTATTTTTATTTTAAGACTGAATGAGAGGAGGTGGATTCACGTCGGAAGGTGAATAAGCTACTGATGTTGCCATGTTATGTCAAGAAAGTTTGGTGGTGGAGATAAATTATTTTGGGAAGAAAGTGAAATTAATGTGGGAAGTATTAAAAATATAGTGGACCCACATAAAAGTTATGGTTGATCCACATAAAGTAAGGTTAAATTTTATTTAAAAAGAAAAAAACTTAATTATGAGGGTTTCGCGTGCTCAGACGTGAATACAAAACAAACTTTGTTGTGTCAGTGTGAGGGTTCACGAGAACGTATTCAATTGAAAAGAAATGTCTAATTGATAATGTGATCAATTGAGGCGTCTATGTGGTTATTGTGGACGACTTAAACATATTGTTTATGTATTTCGCCATTTGAATTTAATTTAGTTTTTATAGAATAACATGTGCATAAATATTTATCTGATTAGCTCTTTAAAATTTAATTGTTCCTATATTGAAGAAACACAATGTTGTTGTTATTATCTATTGATATTATTGAACTGACTTTTAATTAGCTAAATACTGAATCATCATTTTTTCCCCCATTATTTCTTATTGCCCTTCACTTAACAGTTTTTTATAAGATTGCTACATTGGTTCTCTGTTGGACTTCTTCCTTCGTGTAAAATTACAAATTATATGGTTGATAAAACTTTCAACTCCGCTTGTGAGTTGCTTTTAATACAATTAATGACTTTCGCAGGGGACTTCTGGTGCTTTCAGATTTCCTGAAGTTATAATATTCTCACACACTCAACCTTTTCAACAAAGTAAATACATTTGTTAAGATCAAGCACCAAGAAGCATAAAATGTGGACAAAGATATATGATGGGGTTGAGTTACCTATTTGTCTGTTCTTATATATGGTCATGTTGTTAGAGTAGCTACTTACTAGCAAGAGCTATTGTTATTACTCAGTCATGATGGATGGTCATTTTGTATGATTATCTTTGTGGATGTAATTTCAAAGGAGCAAAATTCTATTTTCTCGAATAAATTCTGAATATGTATATTCAAAGTAATACGTAATCTTCGATGTAATCACTTTTATCAAGAATGAAACTTTTTTTTTGTGTTTGTGAAATTATAATTATTTAAAATATGTAAGAATTATATGTGATTTCAAATATTGGCACGTGCAAACCTCATCTGGTATCTATTAGAGAATCCTGAAAAGAAATATACGTAGGACCACTCATAATGCATATTATCATTTTCAACCGTTAATTTACTACCAAAAAATATCAAAACTCCTAAAAATATAATCTCATCCACAAAATCTGCCTTTGTACTACAGTCGTCTGAAAAAGACTATTTGAAAGTCAAATAGAAACCTCCCTAGGGCACTGAACCATTTTTATAAATTTTATGTTACTACATATCGCTAAAAATTATATTGGAGTCCTAAATACCTTTTAATCCTTAATTAAAAAATCTGAGTTCGAGTTTTGACTTGTAGTGTCTTTACTCGCAAGTAACAGGTAAAAATATTACGGGCTAATTAGTTTTTAAAATTGTTAATAAAAAATAATCAATATTTGTAAAGTCATTACAAAATAAGTAATATTTTATGCAAAGATAAAATCTGGACAAAAATATTTTAACTAAAATACGGAAAATTACAATATAATATGTTGTATTATGGAGCGCTTGTGTATAAAGTTATAGCAATTTTTTGCGCATTTTTAAGGTATTTTTGTTCGTATTTTATTTTTATATGCAAAAGTAATTATATTACAATTACTTTAAAATTATGACTAATTTTCTTATAAATTTGGCTATTTTTAAAAAGAAATTCCTCAAGTGGGACTTTCCCGAATCCATTAAGGACCGGATGTGAAACAAAAAGTTATGCTACTCCCATCGTCTCAATTTATACATAATACTGTTTAAATTTTAAATATATTTTTCTTTGATCAATACTTTTAAAATATTTTGAATTAATAATTATCATTATTACTTATCCTACTTGCAACAAATTATTCTGTATATATAACATCCTATAAATCTTATAATTCTGTTTTTGAGTTCTCTCATCTCTGTCAATAATCCCCCCCCCCCCCCCCCCCCCNCCATCAACTGAAGTCTATGGCTTCAGCTTCTCAAGCTAGTCTCCTCCTTCAGAAACAACTCAAAGGTACAATCTTTTTCGTACCCAACTCGTTCTTGGACTGTTAGCTTAATTGGGTGTCATTAATTTTTATTAGTTTCTCAAATTTAAATGTAAAGATCCTTGCTTTTTATTTTTTTTTATTTTTATATACCTATATTCATTGGCTGTTTGCTTAATTGGGTGTTAATAACTATTAAATTCCCCAAATTGGTGTAAAGATCCTTGCTTTTTTGTACCATTATTCATTCTTGGACTGTTTGCTTAATTGGATGTTCTTATTTTTTATTATTTCATTTAATTTGAATGTAAAGATCCTTGCTTTTTTGTACTATTATATTCATTCTTGGACTGTTTGCTTAATTGGGTGTTCTTAATTTCATTATTTCTTATAATTTGAATGTGAAGATCCTTGCTTTTTTTACTTTCAGATCTCTGTAAAAGACCAGTTGATGGATTTTCAGCTGGTTTGGTTGATGAAAGCAACTTATTCGAATGGAGTGTCACCATTATTGGACCCCCGGATACTTTATAGTGAGTCTTTTACTAGTAATAGTAGTTTAAACAGTTAAATTTTTAGTGTTTTGATTTGATCTTAAAGTTCTTTCTTTTTGAATTTTGTTTGGGTTTTAATGGGTTTTCTGTCTTTGATTTGATATACGATCGATTGAATAAGTTGAGTCAGCTTATAGCTTAAAGAAGATTTTGGTTCTTGAATTGTTTTCAGATTCTGTGGATGCTGTAAGTTCGATGACATACCCTTGTTTAAGGTCTGACAATTACTGGAAAAAGTTGTAATTTTGATCCTGCAATTTGTATGGAGCTGCGGATTAGATATATTTTTTAATCTAGTAGTATTTAGAACCTTAGTAGAGAACTTCTAGTACTTTTTATATTAGTTTCTAGTATTTTGTATAATATTGGTCGAAGATGAGCTAAATGGAGCGACATGAAGAGTGAGGATTCATATATCTGGCACAAACTTGCTTGGGATTGAAGCATTGTTGTGTTTCTCTTTCCCTAGAATTTCTGTGTGAATTGTGAAATAAAAATCAATCAATCTACGTATGCCTTAGTCGCAAACTAGTTGGAATTTGCTTTATTTCTATATCCATTTCGCTCTATTGACGGCATAAAAATCCCTGTAGTTCCTTATAGGACTGGATAGTGGATACCGTCAATATTACCATGCTCCTAGTTTTGAAGTATAATCATTACTTTTTTCCTCGTCCAAAAGTTTCCAATCACCTTTATTTACTCTTTCAAATGTGCTTGATGTAGGTCTTATGATTCGACGTGATTTATTATTATCCATTCCTTAGAATGCCAAGACTGAAACTCAGTGCTTCTTCTTGGTTGACTTAGCAAGTTAGTAATCCAATTCGTATATTTCCTTTTAGGTAGTTTTAGCTGTTTAAGATTATGGATTTAGTTAAGAGAAGAGATTTCGCCATTTCTCGATGTTTACTTGTACTGTAGGTTGGGTTGGAAAGACCGAAATAAATTCCTAATCATGTATTAATTGTTGCAAGTGCAGTGAAGGGGGTTTCTTCAATGCTATCATGAGCTTTCCTCAAAATTATCCCAACAGTCCTCCAACTATTCAGTTTACCTCGGAGGTGTGGCATCCTAATGGTGTGTAAGCTACATATCTATTTCGTAGAGTTGGTAAACGCTGTTGATCATCACCTCATTGATTTTGGTTCTTTTCTTTAAATACAGTTTACTCTGATGGAAAGGTTTGCATCTCAATTCTTCACCCACCTGGTGATGATCCAAATGGATATGAGCTTGCTAGTGAGCGTTGGTCTCCTGTCCATACGGTATGTGTATTAGTTATTATTTCAGGGTTTTTAGTCAAATGTTAATGTAATGGAATACATAACCGTAAGAATGAGTGTTGGTTGATAAATGAGCGTGAAAGTCTGTTTAGATGATTTAATCTAATCCTCTTGAATATGGATGAATATAGCTCATTTTCAGGCTGAGTTTTGGAAATTTGAATTATAATTCTCGTCAGCTTATCTCATAGTTCAAATTTTATCCAAATGAAGAAGGTATACAGTAACATACAACAACGACCTAGCGACCCAGTAAAATCCCACAAAGTGCTTAAATCTGGAATCCATGGGAATAATGTCTTACCCTTGACTATCATTAACGAAACCTCTGTTCATCACTAGATCCAATGTAGTAATGATACCTTTAATTTACGTACGTGTACAACAATCTGTAAGTGGAGGACCACAGCCATACTAGCTTGACTTTCTCTTTCATCTTTTATCTGACTGACTTATTGGAAACAACCTCTCTACCTGCATTAGGTAGGGGTAAGGTCTGCGTACAGACTACCCTCCCAAGACCCCACATGTTGGGAGCAAACTGGGTTTGTTGTTGTTGTTGTTGTACTTGTGGTAAAAGTATTAGTGATTCCGCCAGAGATGTTTTCATCAGGTTTTGATGTAGGTGACATATCCGAACAGTTCATGAATCATGCTGTTTGATTTGATTCAACTAGCATATCTCTGAGTTATTTCTTATTCTCCAACGTCAGTTTTTATTTTGGTTAGACAACTTGGATATAATCGTTTGATGCATACATACATTAGAATTCCATTTGTTGTACAGGTTCTAGTTTGTCTATGATTGTATTGCATGTATACATTTAGAACTGAATTTGTGCAGTTTCTAGTTAGTGTATTATTTTGACGTTCATATTCACCAAATAGACATGTATGTGAAATGTGAGGGATCAATTAGCATTATTTCGGCTCTAGTTCTTGTTTTCCTCATGGATTCTTAATTTACTGCCTCTGAGCTGTTGTGTTATTGTTAATGTTAGTTAAGTAGTCAAATAGGAGTAAATACCACTAACTCTAATCCTATGTGTACTAGGAGTAGGACATGTAATGTCTGTATATATATAGGGCTCATTGTAT